>PVKC010016234.1:8873-21035 GCA_004027635.1 Crocidura indochinensis
GGGTAAAAGGGAGGCCATCCCGGGTGAGCTGCTTCTATCCTGCAAATGCATCATCCAGGAGAAGTTGCTCCTTGTAAAATTTACAAATTAGAGCATTTCAGAACATGTCTTAAGGGTGGCAGGAATACTGTCCACAGGCCTGACACAGGACAGCAGAACTTTAGAAGGGATAAAGAACATAAAAGAGAAAGTGAGAAATACTCAAGGAAAGGTGGTATTGAATATCAGATTGAAATAAGTTTTGGCTTGTTCCCTACTCATTTCATCTATACTTTCTCTTTCTTCATTTTTTTTGTTTTTGGTTATTGGGCCATACCCAGTGACGCTCAGGGGTTACTCCTGGCTATGCGCTCAGAAGTCTCTCCTGGCTTGGGGGACCATATGGGAAACCCGGGGATCGAACCATGGTCCGTCCTAGGCTAGCACAGGCAAGGCAGGCACCTTACCTCCAGCATCACTGTCCCGCTCTCTTTCTCCATTTTATGCCTTTCTGTATCCCAAAAAGAATACTAACAGGGCATTGAAGCACAATTATCCTTCACTAATCAAACACTCAAACACCACATTATTTTTATCTGAAGTTGAATAGAATTGCTTTTTCCCCCTTCTTTGCTAGTGGGTATATAGAAGAACCCAAGGCCTCACATATGCAAGGCAAAAAAAAAAAAAAAAAACCCTACAAAACTTTACTTTCTTTTTCTTTAAAACAAAACAAAAAACAACAACAAAATGTAACATCAGGACAAAAAACAACAAAATGTAACATCAGGATGAAGCCCACAAACTAAAAAATATTTTAAAATGGGAAGAAAAGAAAGTAAATCTCAGCATCTCACTCTGATCAGCATTAATATTAATAAAATCAAATTTTCAGAGTTGAAAATGAACTAACATGCCCATCTTTGAAATATTGGCATTTGTAAAATTTATAACATTGATTTATTTAGACGGATTACTTTTTTTCTAGATAAGTTACCTCAAAGAGCATCCTGATAATAAACATAAATTAGCTTAACATTTTCTTTCATCAATTTTATTCACTTTTTTTGCTTTTTGCATTTTGGACCACACCCGGTGATATTCCAGGGTTACTCCTGGCTGTGCGCTCAGAAATTGCTCCTGGCTTGGAGGACCATATGGGACGCCAGGGATCCAATCACGGTCCATCCTAAGGTAGCCATGTGCAAGGCAAACGTCCTACCACTGTGCCACTGTTCTGCCCCCAATTTTATTCACTTTTAAAGTTATTGATACAAATTCCAATTCCTTTTCCAAAAGACACTGAAGACCAATATGTGGAAGAAGCCATTTTAACTTATTCACTCTAGGGGGCCGGGCGGTGGCGCTGGAGGTAAGGTGCCTGCCTTGCCTGCGCTAACCTAGGACGGACTGCAGTTCGATCCCCCAGTTCCCCATATGGTCCCCCGTGCCTGCCAGGAGCGACTTCTGAGCGAATAGCCAGGAGTAACCCCTGAGCGTCAGCGGGTGTGGCCCAAAAACCAAAAAAAAAAAAAAAAAAAAACTTATTCACTCTAGCTTCCTATTCTGTATACAACATCTACAGTTCTTTAAACAAAATCTCATTTGTAGATATATGTTTTCAAATAAAAATTTCTGACAATAGAAGTATATATTTAGTGTATATTTAGAAGTTCTTCAATTGGCAAAACATAAGATTTGGTATGAAAATCAACTGAAGTGATATACATAATTATCACAAAACTAGGCACTCAACTGGCTATATAATACCCAAAATTGAACATGGCCGATTTTCTTACTACTCATACAAAGATATTTTTATTTTTAACTGAATTTTTTTTGTTTTTTTTTTTTTTTGTTTTTTTTGGGTCACACCCGGCAGTGCTCAGGGGTCACTCCTGGCTCCATGCTCAGAAATTGCTCCTGGCAGGCACGGGGGACCATATGGGGCACCGGGATTCGAACCGATGACCTTTTGCATGAAAGGCAAAAGCCATACCTCCATGCTATCTCCCGGGCCCCTTTTTAACTGAATTTTATTTACTTTTTAGAGTTTTAATTTTACAGACAAAATGGCAGATGATGGGTGGGAGGGAAAGGCAAATATTGGTGACAGTAATGGGAATGGTGAACCATGAAGGATGGTGTGCATTGCATGACTGAAACCCAACAATGAACAACTTTGTAACTACTGTATTTAAATAAAGCAGCTTTAATTAAATTAATTAAAATTAATTAATTAAATTACTAATGAAATAACTGACTAACAACGATTTCTCTGTGATACCAATGTCTTTCATTTATTTTGATTTTACTTCCATGTATGGCATTAGAAAGAAATTTGAGGGTATTTTTTTCTTGCATGTGGCCCATCAATTTTCCCAACACTATTAGTTGGAAAGCAAGGATTTCCTTGCTCTACATCATATTTTTTATTCCTTTGTTGAAGATTGACTGACCATATACCTGACTTACAGTCCCTGTGTTTTCTTTTCTTTTCCATTGATTTCATGATCTGCTCTTATTCTAGAATGATGATGTTTTTCTTATTACTGCTTTATAGTAAGTTGAAGTTGGGGAAAGTAATGTCTCCATCTTCTTTTTTCTTAGGATTTCTATAGTTGTTGGGAGGGGGGACTATTTGATTTAACTTTTTTGTGGGTATTTGTTAGGTCACACCTAATTTTACCCAAAACAAAGATCATCTCTGGTTTCTTTGTATTTGCTTGTTTACAACTTGGTTTCACCCAAAAGAAAGATTGTCTTATATGCAAACTTAGGTAGGATAGGCTCAGGATAGCTGCCCCACCTGGGGGTGGTCCCTGTACTCAATTCTGGCAGGCAGCTTGGTAGTGATACTAGGTAGAAGATGGCCAGAGTATCCGTGTTTCATCCTCAACCTAGTCTGAATTATTTTATGTGTGACTCTGACTCAGATTCATTCACCAGGGCTTTAGTGCGTGGGCTTAGTGTGTGTGGAATGATTTTACAACTGGTGCTTGAACAGGGACTTGCGAACCCAAGAAAACCCCAATAATGATGAGTGTCTTGAGTCTCCGGTGGATTATCACCATGACGACACCCTTTCACTGGAATATCAGTGAACATGGATCCTGTTCTGACTGGTTTCATATTGCTCTAGTGACTAGTCCATCCACCTGCATTTCTTACTCTGGACTGTATGTTCCAGACTCCCTAGAGATTCTCCTGCACACATGCCACAAGAGGGGATGGATTCCTTTCTGGTGGTATCGAGTCCTCAATCTAAAGACACTCTCGGGGATGATAATTTACTACTGGCAATAAGCCAAAGAGACCTCCAACTCCCAGAATGATGAATCTACTTTGCAGACTCAGGGTCCAAAGATACCCCCGTGCCCCAAGCACTGAATCAGGTAGACAAGCCAGTGCTGGCAATCCAAGTCTTGGTCGCTGCCAAATAGTCCAATGTCTGGAATGGTTATGGGTTTATCAACAGAAATGACACCAAAGAAGATGTCTTTGTTTAACTGGACAACTATTAAGAGAAACAATACCAGAAAGTTGTTGTGTAGCATTGGCGATGGGAAAACTGTGGAATGTGATGTTATAAAAAGGAACAAGGGATCCAAAAGTTGCTATTGCATCTGGACCTGGTGGAATGCCAGTGAACGGTAGTAGATATGCTCCCAATCGACATAGATTCTGAACCTATATCTATCCCCCGGCTTCACTCAGCTGCTCCACCACTTATGGCAGCAGAGGCCCCTTTAGGCCAGACAAAAGCAAGCAGTGGAGGGGAGAGAGATGAAAACTCTGGGCAGCATCCCCAGACACTTTCTTCTACCAGAGGTGCTTTTTGTTTATCAAGGAGACCCCAGCAGCCTAAAATAGAAGGTGAAGATGGAGAAGATGGATGATTCAAGATTAGCTGAATACCAGTTTAGGAAAAATTGCTTTCAGAACTTCCTGTATCTGAGTTACCTCCAAAAAATAAACTTTCTTCTAGGCTAATCTCTTGGCCCTATTTGCATCGGTCATTATATTGCTGGTTAAGCTGTGTTTTTTATATGTATGTTTCTTATTGTTTTGTTTTATGCCCCACTGCAAACAGAAAATGTTGTAATCCACCTTTAGTGCTTTAATGTTAGTTTGCACTAATTCAGGGAAGTGTATAATGCTGTTAGTTTTAAAAGTTTTCAGCTATCCTAGTGAATGTTTTCCATTTGCTAGGATGTTTTATTGTGTATAAATTATGTAGCAACTTATTCTCAATTTATGTCTGCAGAAATGTTCTTGTCTCTTAGTCCACAGAAATCAATGGAAAAGAAACTTGGATGCTATACTCTTATTATAGTGCTCATTATAAGAACTTTTTAGCAAACTTAGTTACAGACTGTATCTATATATTTTTATATCTGCAGAAATGTTCTTGTGATTTTATTTAACGAAGTTTATGAAAAGGAACTTGAAGGTTCTAGACTTGTATTACAGTGCTCGGTATAAGAAAGTTTAAGAACTTTCCAATTAAGTGTATCTGCAGAAAAGTTCTAATGTTCATGTTCATGGAAAAAACTGAACGTTTTTAGAATGATGTATATAGTTTAAATTTTGCTACAACAGTCAACTTTTACTCTGCCTATGCAAAATAACAACCACTATTGTAAATTTTGATCTGAGGTTTCTGCCTCTTACAGAGAACAATATAACACGGCTTATGTACCCCTCTCAATTTATTTTAAACAAAGAAGGGGCAGTTGTTAGGTTACACCTTATTTTACCCAAAAACAAAGATCATCCTTGCTTTTTTTGTATCTGCTTATTTGCAACTTGGTTTCACCCAAAACAAAGATTGTCTTATATGTAAACCTGGGCAGGACAGGCTCAGGATACATGCTCCTGTACTTAGTGGTCCCATTACTCAATAGAAACAGTTTTGGCAAGTATATTGGTAGAGATACTAGGTAGAAGATAGCCAGACTATACAGGTTTCAGTCTCAGCCTGGTCTGGACTATTTCATGTGTGACCCTGTTTTAGACGTGTTCACTTGGCTTAGAGATACAGCATGCAGGGGTGATTTTACAGGTATTCTTATAGGAACTACACTAAATTTGTAATGCTTTAATGATAGCTTCATTTTGATGATGTTAATCACATTAACATTAATGAGTAGGAGATGTGTCACTGTTTCCTAAAATCCTTTTTTACTTAGTAAAGTACTGTTTTGTAGTTTTCTTTTTGTTTGTTTGTTATGTAGCTTGTTTGCTTGCTTTTCCTTTCACCTCTTTAATTGGCTGATTCCTAGACATAGGCTGTTGGAATTGCAGTTGGAGTACTTTTTAAACATATCTTTCTTTTATATCATCATTTGCATATAGAAAAGTCATTTTGTTTTATGTAATTTTGTTGACTTCACCTTTACAATAAAAATTTATTGTTTCTAGGAGTTTTTATAACTTTAGGGTATTTATTTTATAGCTTTAGGCCGCAGTGGTCCTCAAACTACGGCCCATGGGCCACATACTGTATTTGTTCCATTTTGTTTCTTCACTTCAAAATAAGATATATGCAGTGTGCATAGAAATTTGTTCATAGTTTTTGTTTTTACTATAGTCCAGCCTCCAACGATCTGAGGGACAGTGAACTGGCCCCCTGTTTAAAAAGTTTGAGGACCCCTGCTTTACGGTATTCTATATATAGTATATTGTCATCTGCATATAATGAGAGTTTAACTTCTTCCTTTTCTTTTCTTTTTCTTTTGTGGAGGGGGGCACACCCTTTTGACGCTCAGGGGTTACTCCTGGCTATGAACTCAGAAATCACTGCTGGCTTGGGGGGACCATACGGGACACCGGGGGATCGAACTGCGGTTCGTCCTACGCTAGCACTTGCAAGGCAAACACCTTACCTCTAGCTACCTTCCTGGCCCCTAACTTCTTCTTTTTCAATCTAAATTTTATTGATATTTATATTTTCCAATTGTTATATCAAGTGCTTCCAATACTTATATTGAATAAAAGTGGTGAGAATGGGCAAACTTGTCTTTTGTCAGATATTAGGGGAAGGATTTTAGTATTTCCTCATTCAGTATATTTGCTTGTGGTGGTTAAATGGCTTTGTTTGTATTGAGAAAAATTCCATCAATTCCCATTTTATTCAGTTTTTATTTTGATCATAAATGGATGTTGGTCTTGATGAATGCTTTCTTCTGCATCTATTGAAAATGATCATATGATTTTATTTTTATATTGATATGGTGTATTTTAATGAATGACTTGTGTATGTTAAACTATTTTTATGTACCTGAGTTGACCTTCCTGGGGTTTTTATTGGTTCTTTTTTTTTTTTTTTTGGTTTTTGGGCCACACCCAGTTACGCTCAGGGGTTACTCCTGGCTATGCGCTCAGAAGTCACTCCTGGCTTGGGGGACCATATGGGAAACCGGGGGATCAAACCGCGGTCTGTCCTAGGCTAGCACAGGCAAGGCAGGCACCTTACCTCCAGCGCCACTGCCCGGCTTTTATTGGTTCTTAATGACTTTATATATTAAGTTGGGAAATAAATGACTTTTTAATTGTGCCAAATCTTTAATCTATAAATAGGAAATGCATTTTAATTCATCTGACTTTTCTTTAATTTTCACCCATTTTTCTACAATAATTTATGTACTATTTTGTTATATTTATGCTTAAATATATAATTTTTCTGGTTTTTGCTTATGTTTTAATTGCTTAGCTTGCCCCTTTTGTTTAGAGTTTTAAGAGTTCTTTATATATATTATGTATATAAATTCCTTATTTCGCAAATATCTCCTTTTCCATGTCTTGGATAATCTCTTTCTTGATATACCCATTAAATGGCCATACTTCTTTTCTTTTTTCACTGTGAGTTTAATCTTAGGGCATTTTAGTTTAATATTATCAATATAAACACAATATATAGGTTTATGGGGGAAATAGACTTATAAAACTTATAAAAATTAGATCAGAACACAACTTATATGTAATTTAAAGTAACAAAAGATAATTAAAATGTAAATATTTGTTTTTAGGTCATAAATATTTATTTGACTAAATTTTTTAGTATCTGATATATCTTAGCTACCATTGTCAGTGCTAGAGATATAGCAATATACCAATTAATACAATAATCTCTCTGGTTATTTTTTGAGGTATTTTTTGTTTGTTTTGTTTTTGGGCCACACCCGGTGATGCTCAGGGGTTATTTCTGGCTATGTGCTTAGAAATCACTCCTGGCTTGGGAGACCATATGGGATGCCGGGAGATAGAATCACGGTCCGTCCTAGGCTAGCGCTGGCAAGGCAGACACCTTACCTCTAGTGCCACCGCACCGGCCCCAAGCTCTCTGTTTTTAAGGAAACCTTATTCTTTAATTAAATGTCTTTTTTGTAGATTTACCTGATTTGTGATTCCTGAGTTAGAGAAAATTTATATATTTTTATTTATAAAATATAGAAAATTGGGCCCAAAGAGATAGCATAGAGGTATTTGCCTTGCAAGCAGCCAATCCAAAATCTAAGGTGGCTGATTCGAATCCCAGCATCCCATATGGTCCCCCGTGCCAGCCAGGAGCGATTTCTGAGCAGGTAGTCAGGAGTAAATCCTGAGCTCCGCCAGGAGTGGTCCAAAAACAAACCAAAAGAAAAAATATATTTATATTATATATTTAGGTTGGGATGTAACCTAAAAATGTCTTGTGATCCTAAAAGGATTTACCAAAATGTGTTTATATATTTTGTTTGTTTGGGGCCCATACCATACCAAGCTGAGGACTTACCCCTTGTTCTTTTCTCAAGGGTCACATCTGGAGTGGCTCAAAGGACTGTGTGTGGTACATGATACAGAACCTACAGGACTTTACCTCGCTTATTGTACAATCCTCTGGCCCCATCATGCTCAGATATTTCAAAGAGAAATACTTCAAACTTTTATAGTACCACTAAGAAATTTGTAGGAAATTATATTTGTGAAGAAATTACAGATTATTTTTATTGATAGAAACAAAAATATGGTTTGATTTATTTTAGTGTCAGTTCACATATATATGTGAGTATAATCCTCCTAAAACTTGATGAGATAAATAATTTATTGTTTATATTTTACACATTATTTCTATTTTATACATAATGAATCCAATGCACAAATAATTGCCAAGTCATAGTAAACTGAGCCAGAGTAGAACAAAGACCTTGGCATCTATTTTGTGAAAGAGAACAGATACCTGGACAATGCAGTCATCACGTTTGAACCATGCCAGCTCCATAGATTCACTCTTTTTTCAAACAAGAAGTAAATCAAGCTATAAAACATTATGGCTACAATGGTCCCACAGCAGATAACTGATCAACTTGAGAGGACAAAGTGAACAAAGCCCCTACCTTATTGAAGTCACACTTACTGCCTTCATCATCCAGAACTCCATTTTCCCAATGGCCCTGCCTCATCACTGACCCTCTATGATTCCCCTTGGGACCACCAATCTTGTGTTCATACTTCAGGGGAATGAATATCACCAGGGCTGTTTGGAGTGAGAAGGGGCACCATAAATCCGTACCTTCCATCTTCCAGGAGGCATGACAGCTGGGTACATGCTCCTAAAGTTGAACTGTCAGTAACAGTGCTTTGAATTTCTGGACAGCTTATTTGTTTGATGCTTTAATTCCTAAGGGAATACCTTAATTTAATAAAATGGACAACTAACAAGAGTTTACTAAACTTTCTGCCATTGTATTAATGACTTCATTGGAGATACAATAATTTTTATAAATGTACTTGCTACTGTAATTTTTCTCTTTTTTTCTTCTCTTCCACTTTATTTTTTATTTGTCTTTTTTCTTTTTTTTTTTTTTTTTTTGGTTTTTGGGCCACACCTGGTGACACTCAGGGATTACTCCTAGCTATGCTCTCAGAAGTTGCTCCTGGCTTGGGGGACCATATGGGAAACCGGGGGATTGAACCACGGTCCGTCCTAGGCCGGCGCAGGCAAGGCAGGCACCTTACCTCCAGCACCACCTCCCGGCCCCATTGTCTTTTTTCAATAACTTTTCTTTCACTACTCTGGAAACAAATGAATTATAACCAACTATCTCAATTATTTATATTTAAATACACTTATAAAAAAACAGATACCTGATATCTCTAACAATTATATTACAGAGGAAAGAGAACCTTACAGTCTATCTAAATTTCAGAGCATTTATTTTGACTAGTTGTAATGTCATGAGAGAAAGATGCCTACTCCTTTACATAGAAGTTTATGCTTTTCAGGGCCAAACATAAAAAAATAGGTTAGATTTATAAATATAACAAGCTGGAGCAGGCCAATTCTAGCCTGAGAGTAAAGACTGCCATGTTTATCATTTTGAATACTCAATAATTCAAATCAAGTTGGAGAGAGGAAAGAAACCCTTCTCAAAGTATTCTAAATTAATTTGTTTTCATTTTGTTGGCAGCAGTTAAAGTGGGATGAATGAGTAAAGGACTATAGAGAAAGGATTAGTGTTTCTATAGTAAGATTTCGGTTGCTCTCAACTCTTCTGGAGACTTCACAGAGCAGCACAAACATAGTCTGGAATGAAAAAAGAAAAGAACTCAAGGCAATTGGATATGTTTCTAACAATTCAAAACAATCTCTGTTGCCAATTTCCTCCAGTCAAAGAACACCAATATCACACCTGTGTTTTATTTAAATCAGTTGTATTTATTACACATTGCAATGAGAAGAATGCATGCCATGGAATGGTGAAGCATGGGGCTAAGAAGACATGAGAAAAGGTCTTAGAGGGCCTGAGCTTAAGAATTTGGGAAAATGGTTCAAGGAAGTAATGTTTTGTTCTACTCTGAACACTGTTAGAAAGTGTGTTATTTTTTGTTGTTGTTGTTGGCTTAGGTATAATAATCTTAGTGAAGCATGTCTTAAGTTATGGTAAAGAAAGAGCAGTCATGCATATTATCCAGGATAGGAGAATATTTGATCATTTTTGGATTTTGGACTGTGTTCACATTTTTGTCTTTGTTTAGATATAATTATAGATGATATTGCTTTTGCTTTAATTCCTCATGGTCCTGGAATGTTTTGTGCAACTGTTTATAGTCAACAGAACACCAACACCAAGTTGATCCAGGCCTAGGAGATATGCAGCTGTCAGGGTTGCTTTCTTTTTCTCCCTAGTGAGATATTGTCACTATGATGGATAAGGTCTCTCTCACCTTGGCAATCTCACATGATAACCAGTCCACCAAAATACCTAATAATAACCAGCAATATGTAATATCTAATATGTTTACAGCCTTTTCCATAGTAGAAAATAAGCAGAAGTAATATGAATCCTTTCAAGGGATTCTACTAGAAAAGTGAATGTATTGAGTTTCCAAGACAACTAAAGAAACAAAACATAGGTCTATGCAACAGGTATTAAAAAGAAGGAAAGTCCTGTGAGTACTAGTGTGATGTGGGAAAATGTTAGTAAGAGTAGAAAATGGGACTGGCTTTCAAAAATGAAATAAATGTAGAGGGCAAAATAAGGAGACAGTTTCATCAATGGGAAGAAACATATTAGGTCTGCAAAGAACAATCTTTGTTCTTATTAACTGATAGATTATGAGACAAACAGGGGGCGCAGTCTCTAAAATAATATCTACCTGAATGATTGACTAATTGCAAAGAGGGAAGAACACATGGGGCAAAAGGAAAAAGAATTTGGCTCTAACACTGGATCAACTCAGTCCAAAACAAACAAAAAAAAAGACTCATTGTGCTATCAAAATAATAATGCCAACAAAAATAATGGCATAAAGTACATTATTTTCAAGAAGTTACAAATTGACAAGGTGGAAGTTGAAAGACTCAGAAGATCCCAAGAACCACTTGGTAGAAAATTTTATCATGAGATTGAGTATCTTATAATAACTTTCTAATTTAAAGTTTGGACTAATTCTAGAAAACAGAAAGGTACTGGGTGGCCAGAGATACAGTACAATACCAATTGCCTTGCATGTGGTCAGCCCAGGTTTTCTCCCAGGTAAACCTATTGCTCTAGAGCTTTTCAGGAATTAACAGTAAGCACAGAGCTGCTAGTAAGCCAGAAGCTGCAAGGAATGTGACCCAAGAACAAAATAAATAAAGAAGAAACCAGAATTGAATTGAATTGCAGATAAGGTTTAGGTATCTCAGAAATGGAAAGTGTAGAACTGGAAACAGTGGAAATAAATAGAGGAAGGAAGCCTTGAATCTGTATCTCCTATATTTACTAGCTGGATGTTTTTGGGAAAATAAAAGTCACTCTGTTTCTCTAAATTACAGTTTTCTCAACTGTAAAATCAGGATAATGGTAACCATACTACATATGCTTCTGAAAGTTAAACATAAAGTATATAAAGTAAGTGACCCCAACACTGACCTTAATGAATTTTAAGCATCACTCATATCAGCAGTAACAAAAGCAGAAATATTAGCATTTTCATTATCATTATCGTCTGCTTTTGCTGCAACAGCAGCAAAAAGAGGTGAAATTAAATTATGCCAATCTCATGTTTTTATAAATAAAGGTTTATTGAAATATGGTCAAACTCATTCATTGATGGATCCTTTATGGCTTATTTTCCTATAATAGTAACTAAGATGTTGCAAGGAACACCTCAAGTTCTGCAAAGGTGAATTTACTTGCTATCTCCTCTTTACAAAAATAGTCTGCTGACCTCTATACCAAGGCAAGAAAAGTCAAGCGATGATATTTGAAGCCATGTTTGAAACTAAAAGGACTTTCCATGAAAGAAAAGCACAGGGTCAGCAGAGGAAATAGAAATGAAAATTAAGTTAAAGTACACATATTTGAAAAACAGTAGGCTTAAAAGTTAAGAATTAAAGCAACAAAGAGATAGTACAAAGGGCAGGATGCTTGCTTTACATGTGATCAACCTTGGTTCAATCTTTAATATTTCATATGTACCCTTTGTCCAGCAGGGGTGATTTCTGAGTACAGAGCCAGGAGTAAGCTCTGATTGACCATGAGTGTTTCCCCCAAATAAAACAAAAGAGTAAAGAATTTTAAAAATTAAAATATGTGGGAGGGAGAAAAAATTAAAATATGTTTCAAGCATGACAAACTAGTGAAACTGACATTCCAATACCAATGAAGTCCAGTTGAAAATGAAAGTGTAAGTTATGTTCTCTTGATCAATAAA
>PVKC010016235.1:0-20954 GCA_004027635.1 Crocidura indochinensis
TCTTTCTTTCTTTCTTTCTTTCTTTCTTTCTTTCTTTCTTTCTTTCTTTCTTTCTTTCTTTCTTTCTTTCTTTCTTTCTTTCTTTCTTTCTTTCTTTCTTTCCTTTCTTCCTTCTTTCTTTCACTTTTCTTCCTTCGCTCCCTCCTTCCCTCGCTCATTCCTCCCTTCATCCCTTCCTCCCTCCTTCTTTCCTTTCCTCCCTCCTTCCCTCTTTTCTTCCTTTCTTTTTTCCTGTGTCAGGAGACCATATACAGTGCTGAGACCAAACCAAGGTTGGTTTGTGTGAGACAAATGCCTTATGTTTATACAGTTTCTCTGGTCCTCAGTCTTCGAGTCTTTGGGTCTGTTTGGCCCCCATAATCACATTCCCATCACCATTTCTATTGGTGCCCTAGTCTCATGACTCTTGTCCTTCTTGTCTGTTATTACTGCCCCCTGTCACCCCAAAGAGCTCACAAGTTTTCTTTGTGAGCTTTCAGATTATCTATCACTTCCCAGAGAGCTGGTGAGTGGATGCAGGAGAAATGGGTGACTTTGAAGCAATTCCTTCTCCTGCCAGTCTGGGGAGCCTGAACCTAGCAAAGAAATCCTGATGTCCATTTTCTAAAAATAGTTCTTTAGGAAGCAGGATTGAGGCTCCACACTGAAGCCACTGCAGGGAGCCGGAGGATTGGGAGAAACTCCTCGAGCCTGCTGGGACCATACTCAGCTGTGAGTATGCTCCTTTCTCTGGCAAAACAAGACTCATGGGCCAATTCATAATCTAGCAATTGAGAATGAGGCCAGGAGCTTGTTTCTGGTGGGGATTAAAAGATACCCAGGAGCATGGGGAGTAAAGCTGGATAGACACAAAAAGGGGAAAAAAAAAAAACAAGCCAGAATACTAAAAACAAAAGAGAAGTATAAGAGTCTCTGCTGACCCTTAGCATGTCTCCTTGTGAGGCTGTGTCACTGATGTTTAAATTAAGCTCTTTATGATATTTCTTAATGGCAGCAAATTCTCCCTCGCTGAGCTTGCAAAAATAAAGTTTGGGTTCAGAGAGGTGAGATGGGGTGAAGGTGCTTGCCTTGTATGCAGTGGACTCTGGTTTGATCTCTGATCAAAATAGGTACGTGGTCTGGGAGCACTGTCTGGAGTGATCCCTAAACATAGGGCTGAGAGTAGCAGGAGCATTCTGTGTGCCCAGAATCATCTATGATGATATGATGATAATTAATAATAATAATAATGATAAGTGGAGCCCAAGGTTTCAAAGGAGTATCTGGTAAGGCACATGTCTTCTAGCAAATGTTGATGCAGGAAATAATTCACACAGTGAAAAGGCACAAGAATGGATTCAGGAAATATAGCACTCAGGCCAGGAATCCCACCTGCTCCTAAGAAGGAAAGCAGCTTAGTGGAAGAAGATCAAAGAATGAGCTTCTGCCTTCCTCACACCCCTGATTTTATTCACTAGAAGCAAGTCACAACCCAAGTGGGGAGAAGAATATGAAGTAGGGAATAATCCAATAATCCCATCACTAGATCACACCTAGGTGTAACTCCACCCCTGCAGTACAGGTAACCACCTGAGACCCGCCCACTTCCTGGAGGGGTCTTGGAAAAGGTATATTAGGCTTTGACCAGAAAGGATTAAGATGCCTATTTGGGCCTTTTGGTCTTATGCCAGCAGGAGGTCAGAGGTGACATGGATGAAAGAAGATGCAGGGCTAGCTATGAAGGACATGCATAAATGATTAGCAGCCACATCTGTTGGCCAGGGCAATAAAGATGTTATCTCTCATGAAGCCTGCCTGTGAGTGAGTTCAATACCCATCGCTTTCCTGGGCCCCAGACCCGCCAATTAATGGGGGTTGAAGCCACGTGGCCTGGGATGGCAGACAAAGACCTCCATCTCCATCCAAGTCCATCCTAAGGGCTGTTTTACTACACTTAGGGTGGAGTATGAATATTGCTTAGGGCTGGACCAGTAATCCAACAAATAATAATAATAAATAATTATAATAATAATAACAATGAAGGTTGAATGCTGTAGAAAGACTGGAATCATCTAGTTGCCATAATCATGGCCTAGAAGAGTGCAAGGAAATGGATCTTTCTGGTAATCAACTGAAAGCTCCAACCATGTCCACAGTGGCTCAGTGCTCCTGGAGCTCCTGGTTCGTGTTGCTGCTAATTGCTCAGATCCCACTGAATCTGTCTTCTAGTCTCTGTCTCTTAACATTGAATGGCAAGGCTGTCATAGCTCTGCAACCAGGCTGACGAGATGAGATGACATCTCTGAGGGTGCCACCTTGCACCTGTCTAAGAAAGTGTTGTGCTCCTTGTCTTTGCAGATTCAGTTTCAACATGTCAGGGATGTTAGGTTAATTGGTTCTAGCTCCCTCCACTGTGTTTCCCTGGTCTCTGTCTATGCCTGTTTCTCACTACACAGATGGAGAGAGGCGAAGAGTAGACAGAATGTCCAGTGCTTCCTGTCCTGGGATACTGTGCTCAGGTTTACTGCTCCCTGTCCTGTGCTCAGAGATCTGGTGCTGCCTGTCCTCTGGCCCCAGGCAGAACAATTTTTTCTTCAGGGACTTTTCTATACCCTTGTGAGTGGACTCAGTCCCTGCTCCAGTTGGCCATGCTCAGCTCCTGGTGAATCCTGGTCCGTTGGCCTCACTGTGTCCTTTACCAGCATTCTAGAAAGTTCTGTGGGTCAGCAACAATTTCCACTGATCCTGGAACAGTTGCAGAACCTTTGATGATGGTCTGGGAAAAAGGAGGGAGGGGACAGGGGCCATCTTGTTCAGGGTGCAACCTGGAACAGAGAAATGGGGGAACAGTTGCCTACCTTTCTTCCTTCCACCCCATCAAGGCTCCCCTGTATTAAAGGACCACACCACCAGAACTCCAAAGCAGGAGACCCCAAATCCAAAGCCAAGGAGGGCAGGAACTGGGGATCCTGGGAGAGGGATTAGGACTGAGACATAGTGGGTCTCAAGCTACAATGCCTGTTTGTAATTCATAGTGCCAGATGACCAGAATGACAATGAAAATCCAAACAGGTCCCTTGACATGAAACTTAGTGGTCTTAAGCTCACAAGTGTTCATGTTAGGATGTTGCAGGGACCAGAAATCTAGATTCTTCCTCCCTCCCGTCCCTCCCTGGGTCCTTTTCAAGTGCTGGAAATTACCCAGGACACTTTCTAATGACATCAAAGATAATAAATCTAGCATTTGAGAAGAAATCATTCAGTCCTGGTGCTCAGAGTCCCCTGGGGAGCTCACAGGCAGCCAAGTCCAGTTGTTCTGTGGCGTCTGGGGCTGCAGGGTGACCAGTGTCTCTGCCAATGGCAGAGCAGCCGAATTTCACCACCAGGATTGACGTCACCTTCTTGGTCTGCTCTGGAGGTCAGTGTCTGTCTCCAGGGTTGGGAAAACAGCTCCTGAGAGCACTGAGAAATAATGAGAAATTCCAGGGGCCAGAGCAGAGAGTAGCACAGTGGGGAGGGTGTTTGTCTTACATGTGGCCAACCTGGGTTTGATCCCTAGCATCCCATGTGGTCTCCCATCCCATATATCTACCTGAGTCGGCCAGGAATGATTTCTGAGCCAGGAGTAACACCTGAGTGCTACAAGTGTGGTTCAAAAATAAAAAAAAAAGTGAACAAACAAACACACCCAGAGCCTCCTAGGTACAACCTGGACACCCCAACCTAATCCCCAGGAGGATGGAAAGGTCACAGAAGTAGGCATGGAGAAATGGAGGAAGGTTCTGGGGGCAATCCTGTTCCCCAAATTGTAGATTAAGATGAATTTCTCTAAGGGTACAGCTTCCCCCCTCATAGACACATTCCACTTCCCAGAGACTTTTGGGGCTCATGGAGGGGTTGTTTCGCAGGAGCTAGATCTTCCACTTAGGGTACCCATGGACACATTCTCCAGTGGGACAGAGTGAGGCAGCTGCAAGCTAGACCCTGCCTCTCTGGGGTGCTGGGGGATCCACTCACTCTTCAATTCTGTGCGTAGGGGACCCCAAGAAACTCTCATTCTCAGGACATCCCCCATTTCACTACCACCCACCACTCCTGGAAATCAAAACACTCGGCTCTGGATTATTTTTAAAAAGTGGGAGCTGGGGGAGGGCTGGATTTACATCTTTTATTTATTTGATAGTGAGGAGGAGGGGAGAGGGGGAAAATAGGAAGAGAGGAAGGGAGAGGGAGGAGATAGGACAATAGGAAGGAGGGGAGAAGGGATGTAGGGAGGGGAGGGGAGAGGAGAGAAGAGGAAGGAGGGAGAGGAGGGATGAGAAGTGGGAATAGGGGGAGGAGGTGAGCAATGGTGAAGGTTAGCTCTAACCACCAATCTGCCCTATTGTGTGAAGTACCACTGGACCAGGTAATCCTAAAGGCAACTTGTTCATGCAGAGGACCCAGTGGGGCAGGGATGAAGGAGGAGGCACTGAGATTTGCAAAGGTACTTGTGTGTATATGAGACTCGTGTGTGCATGTTTTTGTGTGCTTGGGCAGCCCCAGCCCCCTCCTCAGAGAACATGGACTGTCCTTCTGCCCACCCCATGGGGTGTCCCAGGACAGGGGTTTGTTGTCATCACCTCAGAACAGGAGCCAGCCTGGCAGACAAGAGGAGACAAGCAGCTGTGTATGAGGGAGCAAGCACATGTGCATGTGCTATCTGTGCTTGTATGTGTTACAGCATACATGTATATTCCACACACCTTGCTCAGCTCTGTACATACATGTCCAGTGTACCTATGCAAGGCATATATGCGTATTCTATTTACTTATGCATGGGTGTATACCCCATGTACCTGTGCAAGATGTGTTTATGTGTCCCACATCCCTGTGCAAGGGATGTGCACATGTGTCCTATGGACTGCTGCACATTTGTGTTCATGCATGTCCCATGTACCTGTACAAGATATGTTAGTGCATGTGCCAATTACCTGTGCGCAGGTGCGTTCATTTGTGTGCATGTGCTGCAGTACATTTCACCTTCCTTTATTTCTACTCTCTGTTTCTGCTCTGATTCACTATCATATAAACAACAGGTATTCCGAGGGGCTGGACGGGAGGCAATATGGAACCTTAAACAGCTGACCATCAGCGGGAGACCCCCAATCTATCTCTTCTCTGTCCTTCCAGCCAGCACCCACCCTCTCATTCACTTCGTCATTGTCCATCATGCGGGGTTGAGGCTAGCCTGCCCACCTGAAAATGGAAGAAGTCTGAGCAAGGAGGAGTTTCTGGGTCTTGGGAAAGTCCCCGCTGGGTTTCAACCTCCCAGAGGTACCCCTGTGCCGGGTTCAGTTCCCGATTCTCAGCTCCTTCACCTCCTCTTTCTGATGAAGCTGCAATTGGGATTTGAGGTCCAGTTCATCATCACTCAGAGCTCAGGAGGATTCAGAGATAAAAATCCTACCTTTGAGCATCTTAAGTGCCCAGCGGGACACAGCCAGCTGTGAGCAAGTCCTTTGTCTATGATCAAAATCTTTGAACTCTGACTTATTTGTGCTTATTTCCATGATCGATTTGTTTTGATTGTTCCAAACAAACTTCTTTATCTTTGTTCGTTTTGGGGAGAGAAGGAGTTATCAATTTTCTTTTAACTTCAACGACAACTTTATTTAAGTGTATAAAGTGGTGTGAAGAATAAGGCAACAGACTCAAGATTCCTGGAGCCAATAGATCAATAGATCAAATAGAACTCAACTATGCAACTCTGCTCTTGAAGCCACAGATTTGGTGGCCTTTTGTGGCTGAGTAATTCGATACACTTTAGGAAATGCTCCATGTGCTACTTCCTGGAAGCTTCACCATCCCAGCCATGCCTGTGTGCGTCTCCATCACCTTCAAAACTGAATGGCACTAAAATCACCACAGACAGGTACCATCAACTTTAAACATTCTAGCCCTCCACTTTTTCTTCTGATGGACACTACAACCTACTAGATAATATTTGAGGAGATTCCAGAATGAATGCAAATGGTTAAAAAAAGATCAGTGTGACACGCAAGCTAGGATGGTGAATATGACACAAACATTGGACATGCCACGGCCCACAACAGTACAAATTCCCAGAATGAGTTTCTGTCCCACAACACTTGATCTGAGACCTCTGCACCAAAGAGATGAGGAAATTCTGTGAAATTAGCTCTGAGCTTCTCTATTTTAGCATCACTGACATGGGGGAGAGCAGAGGGCTTTTGGTGTTGGGGGTCTCTTCATACAGTGCACAGTGTTTATTGCATCCTGGACCCTTGTCTACTAGAAATGTGTCCCCTCCCCTTTGTAACAATCAAAACTACCTGCCCAGTGGCTGTGGTAATAGTAGGGAAGGAGAGTGTTTGCTTTGCAAACTAGAAGCTAGAATTTGATCCCCGGCATCTCATAAGGTCCTTTGAGTCTACCAAAAGTGATTCTTGAGTACAGAACCAGGAGCAACCCCTGAGCACTGCTGGGAGTGGCCCCAAAACATAAACCAAAAAAAATGTGCCTGCCTAGATTGGTCCAGAAAACCAGTCCACTGGTTCACAGCACTAGGAACAGATCCTTAACTCCAATTAAAAAAAAAATCAAAGATGGGGAGATTATACTGTCATTAGGGTGCATCTCATGGTCTTCTGGAAATTGATGGGGGTGGTCACAGAGGTCCCAGAACTCTTCAGCACTACTGGTGCGACCCTGACCCAACAGGCCATTGTTGGGCCTTTGCATGGAGCCCCTGGTGTAGTTGGCTAAGAAATCAGAGGTGAGGTTCCCTGGACCTCCCTGAGCTTCATTTAGGAGGTTACCCAAAAAAACTCTGAAAGAAGTACTAATGCATGTTCCCAAGTCTGGGTCTCCAAAACAGAGACAAGGGCAGTTCAGGACTGTGGGTCTATCTCTGGCCCGCAGAAACAGAGAGGGCAGAAATGGCTGGAGGATCTCAGGGGAAGGGTGGAAATACCCTTCCAGTGGGTGGGTTGATCCCACAAACATGTCACTTCTAATAACTTGCTTAAGAAAACGGAAATAATGGGTCTACAGAGAGCACAGCCATGAGGGTGTCCGCCTTGCATGTAGCCGACCCTGGTTCAGTCCCCTGTACTGCCCATGATCTTCTGAGCACGAGGAAGGATATCTGGTGTACAGAGCTAAGAGTATGCCCTGAGTATACTCATGCTGAGTGAGCCCAACCCTCCAGCTTCCAAATGTATTACAGGAGAAGAGGAATAAGGGTCAGAAGTAATGTCCAGTTTTGAGGTTTCTCTGCTCCCTGACAAATAATATAACTCAACCCCATCCTGGCCTAATTCCTCACTTTCTATTCAGTCCAAATGACCGTTTGAGCAAGGACAAATATTTTTACTGGGCAGACAGCTGCAGAGGCTGTTAGCAGCTGACACGACTCACGGGTAGCTTAATTTGAGCGATGGTGTCTCTTCCTATGGAAAATCATGGGTATGCATGGCCACCCATGTTCAACATGGCCAGGAGAAGACAAGAGGGTGACTAGATTTTGGTTGGTCTTTTCAGACATTCAATATTTTCTTCAAGTGCATAAAATATTCCACACTCAGGATACAACATGTTTTTTTTGGAGGGGCTTGTCATAAGAAGGGAGAAAATTATGAAATACCCCCAAATCTCCCAGTGCTCATGCAAACCTTTGTCTACCCAAGATAAAAACCGAATTTCTCTTTTGATGTTCACAAAACAGCAGCTGGTGTTTCTATTCAGAGTCAGACAGGGACTTACTAATTGTCTGGGGAGAGCACATGTCTGCCTGGGAGTGGTCAGCTTCTAATGTATTTCATTTAATCTGTGAGGTCTAGTGATTTTTAGGGGGTGTGGCCAGACTTGGGACTGTTGGAAGAGGGGTGAAAAGGTAGCCCCTAGTCAAATTAGAAAGACTGAGTTCTGCCAGTCTAGAACCTGAAAGGAGGGAGTCCTTGAACTTTCTAGAATCTTCTGCTCAGAAAGAATTAAGACAAGCAAGAAATGGATAAGAAATGAGGGTTTGTGGGGGGTGCTGGAAAGAAAGCACAGACATGAAGGCACTTGCCTTGCATGCTGTGGACCTAGGTTTAATAATTCATGGCAGTTCCTCTTGTTCACTGAGCACAGAGCCAGGAGTAAGCCCTGAGCATTGCTGGATGTGGCTCCAAATGAAACAAGCAACACAACAACAAGAACAAAAATGATTTCTGATCAGTCCTAATTTGCACAGGATGGAGTTGAGGCCAGAACAGGTCTCAACTTTAATCTATCTGATTAAAGTTCCCCAGTTTCCTAGAAAATGTCACAAAGAAACTTGCCTTTGATTTTTTTTTTCTTTTTGCTTATCAAGTATCAAAACCAGCATTGAATGCGGGTGAGGACAACGGGGCGAGATCTACACATATGCTACATATATGATTTTACCTTGACATTTTTGCTGAGCAAGAATAAGAGAAGATATAAGTGAAAATCAGGCATCTCCTAAAACGTGGAATTAAGAAAAAGGGAAGTGAGTGGGCAGGGAGATGGTTCCAAGGGTTAGAGTATGTGTTTGGCATGAGGATGGCCAAGGTGCGATTCCCAGCATCACATAAATTCGATCCCCTGAGCTCTTTACATATACAACCTCCCCCCAGAAAAAAGGGAATAAGAAAATAGGACATTCTAGAGAAAATTCAAAGGCTTTTGATTATTGTTTACCTTAAAAATGGTCTTTCTGCCTTTTGGCAAATAAACAAACACAAGGTCAGCATTGTGAAGAGAATCACTTTTAGAGTGTTGAGTTAAGAGAGGTTATGCTCATGCTAATGTGTTAAGAATCTCAACAGAAACCCCTGCTATATTTCAATGCCGGGCTAGTTCCACACAAAAATCATTAAAAAAATAAAGAACAATTTTGAGATGATTTATTTTCCAGCTACTGCGAGTTGTTAAGTGCTGTGATAAGATCAAGCAATGCAGAACTGGGTGACAACGTAACATCCTTGATCCTTACATGGTGCAAGGTGGCTTGTTTGTCCTTAAAAGTTGTCTCCTACTTCTATAAAATCTCAGGCATTTTTTACTATATGGACATCAAGCTTTCCATTCAGAGCAATGTATGTATACATTTCCAACACTACCACCTAAGCAAGGTGAGTCCTGAGTCATTAGCTTTTGTGGCCTTTTCCAGAAAAAAATCATTCACTCCATTTGCCCCCTTTTCAAATAGTGTCTTCAGAATGATGCCCAGAGCTGTTTTTACCATGGTCTCAATGTTGCCTTCTTTCCATTCAAATATTTTTTCTTTCTTTCTTTTGGGGGGTGGTGGTGGTGTCTTTGGAACATACCTGGTGAAGTTCAGGGGTTACTCTTGACTATGCGCTCAAAAATCGCTCCTGGCTTGAGGGACCACATGGGACTCTGGAGATCAAACCAAGGTCCATCCTGGATTGCCCATGTACAAGGCAAACACCCTACTGCTATGCTATTGCTCCTGCCCACGTTCAAGTATTTTCTTTGAAAAAGTTAGCTCTTTCCTACAAATAGGCGGCATATTATTTTTGAGGGGGCAAAACAATTCTTCTGTCTGGGCCTATGGAGACTGACACTGTGCTCTTGATAGCATATATATATGTTCCATGATCTCGTATGGAATGGTCCAGAGCTGTGTTTCTTGACTGTGTAACTCTGCTTTTTAGTCAATCCAACTTATCTCAAAGCTGTGCTTGGTCACTAAGCTGTCCCTCCAGATCCCAGTGGCCCACAGGTTCTGCTTCTGTCTTACCAATTCCTTCCTTCCTGTTTGCTAATTTTGGGGGCTACCAACTTTCTCCCCCTCTCCTGGGGAAGCTTCCATTGCCTCTTGTCTGCCTCTTGCCCTCATTGGTTCTTTATGGTGCTTCTCACAATGAGCCTCCAGACAGTCCTCAGCTCTCTCTGCAGTCCCTCCTAGTCCAAGGTGCCCAACAGGCCTGTCCAGTGGGTCCCAGTACACCCCACTCTACAAGCCTCAACCATGCAATGTCCTTGAGGAGAGTCATTTTCTTGCATGAATGTCTTTTTTGGAGACCTCATTATCTCTCACAGACACATTAACTGTGAATCCTGTGCAGTTCTCTCCTGCTTTAAATTAATCTCAGGGGAACCAAGTCTGCATGGCAATAAAGTTTCTTCAAACTTGATTTATATGTGATCTGGACAGGTTTGCTTTGCTTCAGTCCAACAGACAACTTGTTGTCTGATAGTTTGGATGCTACATAGTCCAAAGCGTCCTTAAGGTAGTGGAGGAAATGAAGGATAGCACGTGTCATAGAGGCAAAATTACGCCCTACATGGACATCAAGTCCTTTATAGAGCAATTCAGGCTTAATGCAATAGAGATGATTTTTGTGAATTTAGGGTGGGCTTCTTTTATTTTGCTAAAGAAAACAAAGTTTTCACCCAAATCTATGAAAGAATCTATTGGACAGGAAATCAAGGGTGTGTACAATCTTTGCCACCAAAGGAAACCCAAAGAATAGATGTTGCAAATAAAACCAGAAGCAGATATGTGGGGTCCATTGTCACCCTCTGCCCTGTGGCGTTCCCATCAGGTCTGAATTAGAAGCCTACAGGATGGCTCCGGCCAGCAGGTCATTCAAAACTGGGTATAGCTAGTGTACTACTAGGTCATAGAACACTGGCACCCCAGACTCAGAAACTGTGTCTGATTAGAAGTAAAGGGGCTGTAAGCAATGCTTTCACCAAGTCTTCTAAACTTTGCTCAGAGCTGGTTTCACAGCCAACAATCAGCATCTCTGTCTTCTGAGAAACAAGAGTGAATGGTGAGAAAGGCAGTGAACGAGGAATTCCAGGAAACAGAGTCAGGTGATCAGATAGCAAGGGCCTGGATCTGAGTGAGGGGTGATGAGAATAAGGTCAAGACAATGCTAAGAAGCCTGGACACACACACAAATCTCAGGCCCACTAGGTGGAAATTTCTAGAAGTGCATGGAGGAGTCAATCACTGAAGGAGACTCTGCCACCATTTTTTCTCTGCACTCAGAGGAACCCCAATACTTTCAATAGGATGCATGTAGACCCAGCTGGACAGAGCCTTTTTCTTAGTGACCAAGAGACTCCCTGAAACATAGACTGATCAGTTTAAGCACCACTCACTGAAGCAGAAGAACAGGATTTTTCCTCTACTGAAGACGCTTAGGGTCTCTGGGCCAATTCCCCACATTACACGGCCCCCTGGTCATCCTTCTGGTCCAGGATCTGAGCAGTGCTGTATCTATCATCCCTGGCACTGACCACCAGCCTGTCTGATGAGTGTCATGGAAGTGGCTCCTGGCACTACTGAGCACCGCTTGAAGGACCCTCCCTCCAAAAAACCGAACACACACACACACACACACACACACACACACACACCAGCTAAGGTGTTGATGGGGAAGTTTCAATACACAGGAAGCTTAAGAGGCAAATTTCCCAACTTTAGAAATCTTTGCGTCTCTAGATCCAGTAATGCCAACACTGATGGTGGAGTTGTGAGACCCTAGGTGGGCTCAGATTAATTGGGTCCCCAGAGGTCTTGGATCCTGGCAAATGGCTGATTTTCTCTCATAGGACACAAAATCAAGGGGTTCCATACGGGGTCATGAAGACTTGTAAGAAGTCAGTGGGCTAGTATGCAAGAAAGCCCGCCCTGGGTTTGAGGATGTGAACTGGAGAACAGCAATGGATCCAGGCCTCAGGGACCATGAAAGGAAGAGAATGCTGCAGGTGTCCTGGCTAGTTTGAGGAGTCAGCAACAGCCTGAAGAAAGGAAGAACATGAGGGGAGACTAACTAAAAGCAAAGCGAAACAGGCCCAGAAGTTTGATTGACAGCAGCCTGACCACCACGTGACCCTGATATTTTCTTTCATGGTACTGCTTCTAAGGAGGGATACCCCAAAGGTGTCTCAGAGGCTGCAGACTCAAAGATTTATAGGATCAGCCTGCCCTCTGCAATAATCTTGGGAGAAAGCACCCTAAAACTCCAAAGGACATGCAAAAAGGTGGAGAAACTTCTACATGAGGCCAATTCACACTCTTCATGAGGAGTACCAAATTGAAGCAGCCAGTCATGGTTGTTAGAGTGACTGAACCAAACTAGAAGGCCAAGGATGTGTGCACAGGCCGAGCACCCACTGATGGGCTGATACCCAATCCCCCATATTTCCAATGAGAAAAGGGTTGATTCAGAAATGAGACAAGGATGCCTGCAAGGCTACTGGCCAGTCCATGTTCTCTATGATGAACCCTGTAAATGCAGGTACTATTGGTGGCTCTTCCACAACAGGACCTCCTGCTACAGTCATGGAATGACCCACAGGCCATGGAACAAGGAAAGCAACAAGGATTCCAGGATGGCCAGATGTGTTCAGTTGATATGATCATCCTTGAAATCCAGAATGGAGCTGGAGAGAAGGAACCAAGCTGCCTACACATATCATTGTATTATTAGGCTAAGCACTCAGAATGGAGCTGGAGAGAAAGGAGCTTTGAGCCCAGTACAGAGGTTGTTTCCATTGCAGTAAGAAGTTTGGAAAATGGGGTGGGACAGGATGGCATATGGCTCTGCTATATCCTGACACCCCTCACTCTTTTCAGCCCTTCTGGTTCCCAAAGATAGAATCCATCCTCTTCTCTGGGTCTAATCCTCCGAGAGTCCCTATGTGGGGTAATCAGACATTCTTCAGACCCCTTGGAAAAGTCACTGGAGAGTCTCAGATTGTGTATCATAGGGCAGAGCAAAGCTAGGATCTTCCACATTTCCACACCTCCCACTTGGGGGGGTGGTTGTTAGATGCCCCCAAGGTTCAATTTTGCATTTTTCCATACCCCACAAAGGAATGCTGTTTTCTTCTTCTTTGTTTTTGGGCCACACCCATCTTTGCTCAGCTGTTACTTCTGGCTCTCCTCCTAACTCAAGAATCACTCTTGGGTGGGGCCGGGCAGTGGCGCTGGAGGTAAGGTGCCTGCCTTGCCTGCGATAACCTAGGACGGACCGAGGTTCGATCCCCCAGTTTCCCATATGGTTCCCCAAGCCAGGAGCAACTTCTGAGCGCATAGCCAGGAGTAACCCCTGAGAATCATTGGGTGTGACCCAAAAACCAAAAAAAAGAAAAAAATCACTCTTGATGGTGCTTGGGGGACCCTATAGGATACCAGAAATTGAATCCAGGTTGTATTCATGGAAGGCAAGTGCCCTCCCTGCTGTGCTCTCACTCTGGTTCCCACTATTTCCATTACTGTGGAGATGCCAGTGACATGGGGCCAGGTGGGCAGCAAGTAGGGGTTCTCTCTGCTTGGTTCACCCCCACTTCAAGCCTCCCCTGTGGAGTCTTGATGTCTTCACCTGAGAAGTGGTAAGACCAAGGATGGCAGGACAATGTATGGTTAAGGTTCTGACCTTGCATGAGGCCCGACCCTGTCTAATCCCTGTACTGCACAATGTTTCTTGGGAACCGTTGGGATTGTCCGTTGAGTATGAAGTGAGGTGTCAGTTCTGAGCACTGTAGTGTGTGTCTCAAAAATAAACAAAACAAAACAAAAAGTTGGGGAGAGGAATGCAGAGACAACTAGCTAAACCTCTCTCATGAAGTTGTGATGCCAGTGAGATTTCAGGATGGGATTTCTGCCCTTCAGGCAGTGCTCTATGTCTTGACATTAGTTGGGGTTCTTGGGGATCCAAGGGCCCTTTTGTGACACATGCAAGCACCCCTCATAGAAGGCCATAACTGGTTCTGCAGCTGGGCTGTTACCAGGGGTTCCTGTCTCGCTGGCAACAGAAGTTCTGCACACGAGTGGGCTCTGGGACTTCCCATAGGTTCCAGGGAATTGGATCTGGCTGAGTGCCCGCAGCTGTCAAGCCTGGACGCCCACTTGGTCTTGGGCTGCGTCGCTGTTGTTGGGGACCCAGAAGCAGAGGCAGGGAAGGGCTTTTGGGAAGCAGGCAGGTCCCTGTGCGCACTTTGAAGTGCATGTGACTGGGAGTGCTTCAGCTAAGTGCACCTGTGAGCACCCACCCACCCACCTCCCAGGGACTCAACTCTGCAGAAGCCCCGGGCACTGGGGCCTCTGGCTGTGAAGGGCACAGCCTTTGTAAAGCAGAAGGTGACATTTCTTCAGCTTGGGGCCTTTCAAGGCTTGATCCAACCAGGCTCCCCCTCAGCGCCTTGGGGAAGCCCAGAGTGGGAGCTGCGGGGGCGAACCTGTTGGTCAAACAGTGAAGTTCCTGTTTGTGCTGCCCTGAACATTTCTGGGGATGGGTGGGTGGGGGACAAGCAAAGGAGGGAATCATGGGAGACTGAGGGCTCAGTTGGGGACCAGGTGGTGGCTGGTGGCCTTGGCTCTCTGATTACACCAAAGACTGGTCCCCCACATCTGTCCTGTAGGAAGTAGTTGGAGACTGCCTTAGGTAGTTGGATGGGGTGACTAGCTTGAGATTGTTAATCCCATCCCAAATTGGGGGGGAATCTTTACTGCCATCCCACTTTGCCTGACTTCCCTCCATTAGATCAGTCCAGGCAGAATGTGAGACCAGCTTGGTTAGGTTTGGGGCACAGTGTAAGCCTCCAACTCCAAGGCAGAGCATAGGAGCTCAGGATAGCTGTTAGGCAAGAGAGCTATCTGTGTGGTGAAATCAGTCCTGAGTGTTACAGGTCACCCCCATTCCAACTTCAGAAAACCCAAAAAAGGAGTGATGGACAAGCCAAAGGCAGTTTGTGTATATGTATGTCTAAGTGTGTTTTTCCCTTCTCAGTTTCTCTCTTTCTCAGAGCCACGGAAAGGAAAGGGAAGAGGAACTTCCCTCGGAGGATGCCTTGTTGATTTCTTGTTAAGTACATATATAAATGCAGGCATGTTGAAAGCACATTCTTAATAAAATTATTAATAACTCAGGGCTGGTCAGGATGGGAGGAGACAGCTGGGGCGGGATCAGAGGGTTTTCATTCTCCGCGTGTTCCCCATTTTGATGCCCAGGGGATGCCGTGCAGAGCAGCCTCCGTGACCAGCCCTGGTTGTGCAATTCGGGCTCTAACCCTGCCCCCCCACCCACTACCTGAACTCCACCCGGCCATGGAAGTTTGCAAGGGTGCGGTGAAATGGGGCCGTGTGCAGGCGTGTATGCACTGCCCTCGCAGAAATGTCTAGGGCACTGCAAGGGTGGGCAACTGACATGAATGCAACTGATAAGAGACTGACACATGTGTGAAATCCCATGTAACAGACACGAATGAAATGGATAGGAGCAGGCCCACATGCAACTGACCTGAAATTCCACTGAATGGATTACATCCGACAGGAGAAGGACCACAGGCAAATGACACGCAACCCACATGCGATATGAAATCCACACACAACCATGAATAAAATAAATAGCATGAATAAAATTGGCAAGAAACTGTTCACATGCAACTGATATGAAACTATCCACTGCAACCAACATAGAGATTGACCACATGCGAATGACATAAAATCCACAGGCAACAGACAGATTAGCCTCATGGGACTGACACATGCAACTGACTCGAATGTAACTGACAGGAGATTAGTCACATGCGACTGACATAAAGCAGACATGCAACTGGCACAAATGCAACTGACACGAGACTGACATATTTAATGATATGAAACTGTCCATATTCAAGCGCCCATGACACTGTTAGAAGCTGAGAGTGGATTCCAAGACAGAACGGACTGAGATCCGGACAGGAAGCAGAGAAATTCGAGGCTGAAAAAAAAGAGGGTAGTGGAAACAAGATTCAAATCCAAGCACCCCTTGGAGCAGAGGGTAGACAGGGTGATCTTCCAGAGAAGGTGACTGAGAGTCCTGTCAGACCAGATGTGTCCCTGAGCTGGTACGGAAGAATGTGACAGAGAGAAAGAAAGGAACCGCCCAACTGATGAGTGAGAGCAGCCTTTGGGAAACCTTTATTTTTTTTCTTTCACAAAACCACCAAGAATTGGGAGCTTGTGACGAGTCGGGGGTTTCTGAGAGGCGGCTCTGGGGAATGGACAAAGTTGAGCACTTGGCTCAAAACAGGACTGAAACTCTCAGACTGGGGTCTAACAGCCCCCTTAAATCTCACCTTGATGTCGCTGGGTTCACGCACCATCACAGGCTGGCCTGGAAGCACCCCGGAATCATTCAGTGCCTCCTTTCCGGCCCGCTGGCATCCTCAGGGATGCCACCACCATAACCCTTTCACACTCCACCTTTAGGCCTCTGCCTGCCTAGAGCCCACCCATGTCCCCCATTCCCCACCACCATCCCTATTCCCCCTGAATCTGAATGCTCAGCACAGCCAGCAAGGGTCAGTTGTGACTTACACAACTGCCATATGCTTTTCTCCTCATGCCCCAAACCTTGAGAAGCTGGAGCACAGGAGACATGAGCTGGGCTTGTCCATGAGTGAGAGTTGAGTCAGTTGGGGTGCATCACAGCAGGAGCTCAGTACTCCAAGGAGGGTTGTGCTCCCTGATACCAGCTCATGGACCTTTGCAGGCGCCTGCAGCTTCGACTCCACTAGTCTCTCCCTTCCACCCAACCTGTTTGTAGCTTCATCTACATGGTCTCTCCCTCCCACTCAGCTGCTATTTTGCTCTAAAGTCACAGCAATTTGGGATCCCCTCACATATTCAGGTTTGCAGGGTGATAAGGTTATAGCACCCCCTCCTCCATGGGACCACACACCTGTCAGCACCTGAACAAAGAGGGGCTATTTGTGTGACCAACCACGACTTTGTGAACTTTTGGGGAGGGATTCAGAATTGAATGCTGGGGTCCAGAGCTATATTGTAAAGACTCGCTGGCATGCAGATAACCTGGGCTCCATCCTAACCATCGCCTGTGGTCCTTGAAACCCAGGGTAAACCCTGAGCACTACTGAGTATAGCCCAAAACCAGAAAGAAAAAAATAAGCTGACCGTCACCTGCATTTTACCTACCCCCAAATGGGGTGCCAACCAGACTAAGGTCCCCGATCTAAGGTCAAAGTTCTGGGGCACCTTAGCTTATGGATGCAGGATCCAAAGATTCAAATTCAGGGCAAGCTACTCTGAATTTTCCTAGGGGTGTATTTCCTGGCCACTCTGTGGGCTTCTAAAGCTTTTGGGGTGACCCAACAAGAATGGGGTGATAGTTGATGACTTTAGCCAGTGCTGGGCTTATGGCAAGAGGAGGTGGGGGAAGTCTCCCCACCAGATCCATGCCCTTGATATCTTCCCTCTCTCCCCAAAGTTTCCTTGACTACGGGAAGAACTTGCAACTATTGTCCTACCCAGGTTCCATGTGCTGGCTCATGGGGTTAGGGGGATGACCTAGGAGACACCCCAGGGGCTCTGAGCTCCTTAGACCCGTGTCACATGTAGGTGAGCCTGAGAGTCAGAAAGATGGGTCAGTGTCTGAGAGGATGAAGACGAACTCAGAGGCTGGGGAGCATGGGCTGCAGAGGAGATCCCCCTCTGCTCAACACAGTGTCTCTAGCTCCCCGCCCTGAGCTATGAGGCCACAGGCACTGGAAAGGCAGAAACCAAGCCCAGCTTGCCACCCACGTCTGCAAGATCACAGTCAGCACCCAGCCCCACCCGAGAGGCTGCCCTCTCCCGTCTTGCACCGAGACACAAGCACCTCAATGCTTCTAGAATGTGTGCTCCATTCAGCTGCAGACCCATTGGGAGTTGGATACACTCAACATCACGCAAAAGGTCACAGCTAAAATCTTGGGCTGGGCAATCCACCCCCATATAGATGCCACTATATGGGAGACACCAGGTCCCACGCAGTGAGTTGGGAATAACAGTTCTCAAGGGTGCAGATTCAATGGGGTATGATTATAGGTCCCCCAGTTCCATCCCTGTCACTGCAGCGTCCCCCAGCACTGAGCCAGGAGTGACTTAAAGCTGGGTGTCTATCTTCTCTCCCAAACCCGCATCCACAAATCATTCCATGTCTACCAGAACTCTGACCCCCAAATGTCCTTCTGTCCACACACCATGAGAAAAAGATGTGGGTGTTTCTCCCAGAAAATGCATCCACTCGAGTTAGCTGCTGTTATAGAGGCAAAGGGTCCCACTGTCTCACCCCAGGGACAATCAGTCTCCCCAGGTAAGAAGGTGGCACATGAGTGAAGCCCAGCTGGTTTAGCTGCCCTTTACTGACACACACAAAGGGAGTATTTTGGTGGGTTCCACCCCAAAGAGCTGGCATGGAAGGTGCCAAATGCTCTTTGCCAACATGCCCGGAGTGAAGGAACTCTCATGAGCAGAGAGGAGACTGCAGCTCCAGCCTTGGGAGAAACAACTGAGATTGGCCAAACTGGAGACCCACAGGGCATGGGGGCCGGAGCTGATTTTGGGGGCGTCCCGGTAATGTTTACAGCGGTACCACCCACCCATGGACAGTCTCCTCCTTGGAGCCTTAGTCCTCAACAGGCAGAACCACAATGAGCCAGTGTAAGAGGAAAAATAAAGTTTATGGATTACATCTGCTACAAGGGGGCAAAGAAGAAAAAAATAATTCCTTTTCGGTTGTCTTTCTGGCTATTCTCATGATTGTTATTTTTTTATTTTTTGGGGTGGGGCAGCACCAGCCTAAACTCTGGGGCTCTGTCACATTTCAGACACTGCAGGCACAATTATAGTCTTCTGAGAAAGGCCCAATACTTCATAATCCCTGGAGAGGCTGTGGAGAAAGGACGTTACTGGCGACAAACATTAAAGCAACATTTCCAGACCCAAATGGGGGGCCTGTGTCCATGCACTCCCCTGTGAAATTCCAGCTGGGGGTCCTGAGTTCTTTTGCTATTCACAGATTTCTATTTCTTTTTGGTTTAGACAAAGAAAAACATGCTTCAGAGGTGTGTTGTCTGGGGCTGGGGCTGGATTCATCCAGAGTCGATTTCCCACCTCCCTCGAGGGGCACAAGGAGACACGGCCACATTGGGAGACACAGGCTTGACCGAAGTTTCGTCCTTTATATTACAGGGGCCACACCGAGCTGGTTTGGCGGGGAATGGGACTCAGGGCTTTCCACTGGCTAAGCCTGTGTCCCACAACCGTGACCCACAGAGGGAACTGCTGGTTCCCAGCCCCTGTGGCTTCTTTCAAGGGAGAAGCCCACTATGTTTTGTCACTGTGTTTCCATGTGCTAAGAATCAGGGAGCCAGTGGCAAAGTTGTCAGTGGTGCTGCTAGCCACACGCTAGGCCTGGATCTCCCCTTGACCCCCCAATGGGAGAATTGAAAGTCCTCAAGACCACGGATGCCTTTCCTGCCTGACCTCTTCTGGGCCTTCTCAGAGTAGAGGCGGAGGGGAGAGTGGGAACCCGGAAACCAGCTCTTGGGAGACCCTGGAGTGAGGTAGCTGAGATGAGAGCAAAGCGGGCCTTGGGACAGCTAGGACAGGCGCCTCTTCCACATGCAGAAAGACCCTTCACCGGCTCTTTCCTGCCAGTTTTTCATCCCGGCCACCACAGGTGGAGAGGAGTGGGAAGCCAGGTGGATACAGGGGGGAGGCTGCGGGGAAAGGGGCAGGCACCCAGACACTGATGGGCTCCCTGTGGAATCCAGGGTGACAGCCAGCAAAGTGAAGATCAAACACCAAGTAAAACTTGGGGTGAGGGGAGCCTGAGAGGACTGATTCTGGCTGTGTCTTGCAGTCCTGGGACTGGGGTACTGCCAATAACATCTCCTTTTTCAGGGCCCCCTAAGTGGGAGCTTGGTCTCCTGCTGACCTGGTTACGACCACCCACATTATTTTGGGATTCTGCTGTTTCCAACTTAGCCTCCTGAGTACTGGTTGCTGCTGGGGTCAGCTTTTCAGGCATCAATTTCAAATGTCTTCTGGGGCCCCTCGGGTGGAGAAAGATGGGGACGCCCCTCCAGGCAGGGAAGGGCTTGCATGAGCGTCCACCGAGTGTCACCAGGTCCCATGTCCAGCGCCCAGCCAGCCCCGCACACACATGCAGACGCCCTCACCATGCCCTGTGCTGGGGTCCCAGAGCACAAGCTCAGGCGGAGCAGGGGAAGGGCCCAGGGGAGCAGCGGGGAAGGGGAAGGATCCAAGTCCACCGGGGCCACCGCTCTGTCCTCCAGGCACCCGGTGACAAGCTGGCAGGGAGCTGGGAGATGGGTGGCGGGGCAGTGAGGCGAGGCACGGCGAGGTCTTTGTGTCTCTTAGGTCTCTGTGGTGTAGTTGCTGTAGGATGTGGCGGGCAAGGTCTGGAAGTTGCTCCAGCGCCTGGTGCCCGGCGGTGCCTCTGCACGCCCTTGTTCTTTATATTTACCCAGGATACTCTTGGCTTCTTCGGCATCACGCAAAGGGCTCTCGCCAAACTCCTCTCGCAGCCACTGGCGGTACTGCAGATGGGATAGAGTCAGGTGGGCATCCATGGGCTCCTGACACCCACACACTCCCCTGCACCCATGCACACCCTGGCACACCCATTGCACCCTGCACCCACTCAGACCCGGCACCCATGTACAGCCTAGTACTCATGTGGTTGCAGCACCCATGTAACCCGACACCCATGTAAACTCTGGCATTCATGTTTTCCTTGCACCCACGCACACCCCGCACCCATGTGCACCCTGGCACCTATGTGTGCCTGGAACCACCTGGCACCCATGCAAACCCCGACACCCATATGTACTCTGCATCCACACAACCCCTGGCACCCGCACACACCCTGGCACCCATGTGTACCCATGTGTACTCATGCATACCTAACACTCATGCACACCCCAGCACCCACACACAGCCCAGCAGCCTCGTGTACCCCGTCACCCATGTACACCCTGAATCCAGGCACATACCCGTGTCCACGCACAACCCGACACCCACACCCAGACTTTTCTACCCAGAACTTATTGGACACTGCATTTGCCACGCAGTCCCAGGAGGAGAAATGAGCACCGGACATGAGTGGGGGGGGATCCTCAGTGGACCCACA
>PVKC010016236.1:0-20939 GCA_004027635.1 Crocidura indochinensis
AAAGAAGGTGAAGCACCACAGCAGTACCTAAAGCACTGTCAAAGTATCCTGTGAGCATTCAAAAAAGAAGAAAAAAAAGAGGAAAGAAAAAAAACAAGAAAATAATAAATAAATATAAATGGAGATATCCACTTCAGTCGCCAAACTATCACCATGAAATCAACAATAAAAAATGTATTAGTCAATAATATTAATGAAGAAAATGTTTTGTGTTTTTTTTTCCACTCCTGCAGATGCACAGTAAATATTGAGGTCATTGGAAAAGGAATTTCCTTTACCTAAGAGGTACAGGGTTTCTCCAGCCTTGAAGTATATTGTCATGGGATTAACTATAGATTCTTTTCAGGTTCATTTGCTCTCCCGTTGGTGCTTTTTTGGTGTATAGAGGACTTCTGCTCCATCTTGGGTGATAAAATAACCCTCTGTCTCTAGAGGTCTCGGTATCATTTTATCATGTATTGTTTTAAAACAAATGATCTAAATAAAAGTGTTGTTATGGTTAGTCTAATGTCTTGTTAGCCATGTTTAGTTTCTATTTAAATTTGTAATATTCATGAGAAGTTTTATCAATATTTAATATTTAATGTTGTTGCAAGATTAAATCTTAAGTAAAATCTCTACACAGATCCCTAGACCATACATCTATAATAAATAGTTAATATAAAATGATTCATTTTATTATTTTTAAAAAGCATGACAATGTTATATAGCTCCAATTATGTTGTGAAGATTAAATGAGATTATATCTATAATACCATAGGACTATGCATTGGCAGAAAATTCAATATATCATTATTTGTATTTTTGGCAACTTCAAAATATCACTATTCTCATCAGGGCCAGTCAATAAACTATTTAGAAGTAATGGCTAAATTTGTGGTTAACTTTTTGGGAGTGGATATGCCACCAGTTGGGACCATACCAGTTGTGGCTCATGGGCTAGTTCTGGCTATCCTCAGGAAATATGAGTATGGAGGGTGAGAGCTGAACTTCATATATGCAAGACATATGTTTAGCCTATTGAGCTAACCATAATTTTGCTGCACTTTACATTAAGTTAAACTGAGGTCCTCACCATGTCATTTCTTAAACCAGCAATGTTTATACCTTCTATCCTTTTAATTTTTAATATACCTCACCTACATTTTTTTCTTTCAGTCAATTCTAATCTCAGGCATTCTCCAAAACTTACATCAAATCTCTTTTTGTGTAGAAATTTGTAATTTGATTTCAAGCTTACTTGGTCAATATGTATATTGTTTATATCAGGTTATATAGGGGTCAATCATGTTGTCTCATAATCTTCACTGGTATTTCATATGCATATTGTCGCATAAACTAAAGTCATGGACTGCATCTATGTTTTTTTTTTGTTCACTAACTTTTAGAATCTTACAAAACCATGTATAAGAGCTAGTATTTAGTGGACATTAATTATAATAATAAATTCTGCTATATTTTTTCTTTTATATAATCATAGTTCTCTTACCTGTGGATTTGTCAATTCTCTATGAATTATGATTTAAAATGAATTTAACCTTGTATAAGAGCTGGTATTTAATGGACAATAATTATAATAATAAATTCTGCTATATTTTTTCTTTTATATAATCATAGTTTCTCTTATCTGTGGATTTGTCAATTCTCTATGAATTATGATTTCAAATGAAATTTAATTGACTTAACGTATGCTGCTCATGGTTACGTTTATCTTTTGTTTATCTTTAGAAACTTTTATGTTTTAGTATAAACATCTTTTAGTTTCTAAAGTAATGATTTTGGGGGTTGGAGCAAGGCTTAGGAGATGGGGGATAAAAATCTTGCCTTAGATGTGGCAGAATTCTGTTTTATCCGTGGAAACACATATGGGTTCCCTGAACTCCATTAGGAGTTATCCCTAAGCAAAATGGGTGTGCTCCTTTTCCCCAAAGTAATAATTATTAACAAGACTAAGTAAAAACAATAGAAGAGTAGTTTTTTTGAAGGTATTGAAAAATGTGAGTGCAATGGTGATATAAAGCTATTATCCTTATATTCTTTTTGCACTAATCTGGTCAATATTATGGCCATTGTCTCAGACTATGAAAGAGAAGACACAATGTCAAATACATCTGCTAACCAGAAACTAAACTGGGGGCCTGGAAGATAGCATGGAGGTAAGGCATTTGCCTTTCATGCAAAAGGTCATTGGTTCAAATCCCGGTGCCCCATATGGTCCCCCATGCCTGCCAGGAGCAATTTCTGAGCATGAAGCCAGGAGGAGTAACCCCTGAACACTGCCGGGTGTGACCCAAAAACCACACACACACACAAAAAGAAAAAAAACAAACAAACAAACAAACAAAAAAACACAGAAACTAAGCTAAACTACAGTGCCTCAAGTTCAGAAATAGAGTTCAAAGGTCAAGACCATGTCCCTGGCATGCATGAGGCCTTAAGTGTTGTTATAGTAACACTGAATATATCCTCCCTCTCCAGAAGAAATGCCTGCTATAGCTTTGGACATTCAAACTGAGCATACCATATTGTGATCAAAACACTGAAAGTATTGAGCCCTACGCTGAATTTTGCTGACCCTGTTCCCAAAACTCCAAGTACTATTGAAGGAGATCCCAGCACATACCCACTTATTACTGTGTTAGTGGTTACTCACATTATAGTGCTTAAAAAATGGTGGACAACTCTTATAAATATGCATCCTATTGATATAGCATTCAACAGATCAAATGGAAAGAGGCAAGTTATGATTAAAAGAAATAATGGCTCACAAGAATAATTGAGATTCTGGGTCCAGGATATGAACCTAGGATATACTTTATATAGCCACTTTAAAAAATCCAGCTCTTCCCCAGTCCCTTTATCTTATATATTTTAAACCCAATACAAAATTCTCATTCCCCTAGTAAAAAAAAAAAATAGAAAAGGTTTTCAACGTTTTTCCAATGTCCTACTTAAGTATAACCCATTTCACAGCTTTCCTGTCCTTTCCTGTTACATTTCTCCTTTCTATTTGATTCCCTTCCTTTCCTCAAATAAAGGTTCTATTGATTTGTCCATTTTGTCTCTGGTTCACTGCTTTCAATCTTAACTGCCTGAGGACCAGAACAGAACCCAAGCACTCTGTAAGACTATAATACATATCTCAATAGTAATTTATATCATTCTCACCAAAACCTTTTTAATCATAGGATGAACTCAGTTTAAATGAAAAAATTATGTCATATTGTAATTTATAACATAGCTTAAAATATAATTTTCAATAGCTATTTTAATCTAAAATGATGTTTTAATAATTACCCCTATTATATTCTAGGAGGCATCAAATATTAAACTTTTGCTCTTGGGGTTTAGAGAATAATAGTCAAAATTTAAATTTTTAAAATAATCTTTTTATCAATGTCTAGTATGGGACCATAATTCTAAAAATATACTTACTTTACAATACATGTTTTATGTGCTTTCTATCTCTTTTATATATGCAAATAATTTTAGTATTTCCTAAATTTTATCAGCAAATTTCTTAAACAATTAACATGGAAGTGATTCAAAATCTTCCTAGTAATTTAATTTACAAGAAAGTTGAAAACTATTAATTTTAAAGTATAGTTTTCAAATATCTCGTATCAACAAGTAAATGGCAATTAATTCCAAATAAGATGTTTAAAAATACATAGTTTATAAATGCATGTAATAAAATTTAGTTTTTAACTACAGTACTTATACATTTTTATTCTAATCAATTAGCATATGTTATTGGTTCATTTAAATATCAATTAAATTATAAACAAGTGATAATAAAAATAGTGTATCAAAGGAACAAGAATCAGTAGAAAATATAAAGTCTGGAAATATAACTAAATATACAATAAATTTAACTTATGTTTAAAATATAGATATATATATAACATAACATATGTCAAGCATTATATATTTATACATCAGCTATTTATTAATATAGAATTATATGATGAAACACACAAGTGATTAATACAACTTATGGTTTTACAACATTTACAAATTATTGGAAAAATATCAGACTAAAAGCAAACACAATTATTATTAGAGTAGAATTTAATTTATATTCTGAATCATTATCACAAATAGGAAAAGAAAATGTAATCTTGATCATATTTGTTCATTTTCTTCTTCCCTAAAATTTGTGTCTAAGACCTTTTAGCATACAGAGATATGAATCCATGTGTGTGGGCCTACAAGAAATTGTTCTCTGCAACTGTTTATAAAAGCATAGATGTCAATAATCCAAAATTGCAGATGGTATGCATTCACTCATGTATTTCTTCTCTCAGTCTTATTGCATTCCTGAATCTCTAATCAACAGAGTACAATACAGACTCATCTCTTCTCAGATCCCTCATCCCTGACATATCTCCAGGCATCTAAACAGAAAGCATGATGTAGCATTACTCACATACTTAAATAGATAATCCCTAATTAACTTTTCTTGTTATTTCTCTTCTTAGTCATCATGAATTTTCTTCAGAAATAATTTTTCTCTGGCAAAGACTTTTGCCTCTGATATATCTAGAACGATCTTTTTCATAAATTTTTGAATATACAAGCACATGATGTTTGATTTTTGCTCTGTCATGCCTCCCATATCATAAGGAATTTGAGTACTGTTTCTGTTGGGATGAAGAACTTGGCACAAACTATGGAAATATTTTTTAAAATAGATGCATCTAATTTATTTATAAGAAATTACTGTGAAAGATATTTTAAATAAAATTTCAAAGGTGCAAGAAGGACTCAAAATAGGCTATAATTTTATGGAATACACGTAGATCTACAAAGTGAAGAAACAAGAGTTAAGTTTGTTAAAAGGAAATCCTGTATGCAGCTCAAAAAAGGAAGTGCTCAATGATTGTTAATTTATCTCAGTAAAATATAGAGGATTATATCATTCTGTTTTGACTTAATAAGGATATATCAAATTATACATATATAGGTATCAAATTCTATATATACTAAATTATTTGGGATGAATAGAGAGAAGTATTGAAGGAGACAATGTCTGCTGTCTGCAGGTGATAACAAATGGAGGTGAATGACGATATAACTAAATTTAAAAATACAACCTAATAGAATGAATCCCACTTAAATATCAACTATAAAAAGGTAATAACCATGAAGATTCAAAATCAATCTAGCAAGCCATATGCAAATAACTTGAACACCTAGGTCTAGAATAAAGAAAATAATTTATCTGAGACATTTATTATTTCTACATTCATCCATAGGAAGTCAAAAAAATCTATGATCTTTAAGACAATTCATTTCAATCATTTCAATAATTGATTTTTAGCTTCATTTATTTATTTATTTAGATCAAAGTGGATTACATATCTTTCATAGTAATATCTTAGGTACATATTAACATTGAAGCAGGGGAATTCCCACTACCAAAGTTGACCTCCTTCCCACCATTCCCAGCATACATCTGATATCCCCTCCCTTACTCCCCGGACTGCTTGTATAAGTGATTCCCTCTGTATCTAGCTTGTTGTAGATTGGGTATCAATTCTGTTGTTGTTGGCTTTGGATTTGGTGATTATGTCTGATCATTTTTATTATTATTTAATGATCATACAGTTTTTTGGACTTGGTACCTTCTGTTATTTCCCTCTCAATTTGAGGGCAGAGCAAGATGGTTCCAGTTATGTGGTACTTCTTGAAAAACAAAAAGGAAAGAAATAGGATGGGGTAAAAATGCCACAGGCCAAAAGTGTGCTGGGTCCTTCTTGAGGATCTAAACATCAGTTTTGAGAGAAGAAAGGAAAAAGTGATAAGGATCACTACAACAATACAAAAAGAAAAATCAAACAAGATATCCAATGAGTACTACAGCAATAGACACATGCACCACACAATAATCATGCTTCTGAAAAAAGTCAGAACGGAGCACAAAAGAAGAAAGGAAAGAACAACGACAATAATGAAACCAAAAAAGCAAAACAAACAAACAAAAAACAACAAAAAATACTAAAATTTGTGCTGCTTCCTTTTTATTCTTTCCTTCTGCATAGGCACAGTAAATATTGGGGAAATTTATTGTTTTTAATTTTTAACTTTTTTTGCGTGATTTTATCTTTATTTAGGATATTCATTTCAGTTTACCAAGTGGCATAAAAATCAGAATTGCCCAAAACTGAAGACAAGAAAATATTACAGATAGAAGAACATTCAAAGAAATATTACCACATAAGAGGTACTTTCACAAGGAGCTATTCTGTTTATTCTATTAAGAATTAAAAATAAAAGCATGTCCTTTCTAAGCTCAATAATTATGTAAATATTTGCCATATGGCTTCAGTTTTCTGAGGCATTTTCATTAGTTTCATTAATGATCTAAATATTTTTTTTGTTTTGTTTTTTTGTTTTTGTGCTTTTTGGGTCACACTCGGCAGTGCTCAGGGGTTACTCCTGGCTCCATGCTCAGAAATTGCTCCTGGCAGGCATGGGGGACAACATGGGGCACTGGGATTCGAACCGATGACCTTTTGCATGAAAGGCAAACACCCTACCTCCATGCTATCAGGCCCCTGATCTAAATATTTAACTACATATTTGGTGCATTATTTGATGGCAGTATTAGATGTAATTTTCTACCAATGCTGACTTTGTACATAAATGAGGTACCATTCTAAGATTGGAAAAGTAATGGAACCTTTCAAATTAAGGAAATGTAATGACTGCTTTTACTGCTTAACAATATTTTTAAGACAGATGGCCACCAACTGGTTTGAGTGGAAGAAATTTTTTCTTTTTTTTCTCTTAATTTTTAATAATATCTTTATTTAAGCATCTTGATTACAAATATAATTGTGATTAGGCTTAAGTCATGTAAAGAACACCCCCCTCACCAGTGCAACATTCCCACCACCAATGTCCCAAATCTCCCTCCATCCCACCCCATCCCTACCTGTACACTAGCCAGGCTTTCCAGTTCCCTCATTCATTCACATGGTTATAGTAGTTCTCAGTGTAGTTAATTCTATGACAGCACTCACCACTCTTTGTGATGAGCTTCATGGAGTGAGCTGGAAATTCCAACCCTCCTCTCATTGTCTCATGATTGTTGCAAAAATCACTTTTATTTTTCTTAAAACTCATAGATGCATGAGACCCATGACATTCTTCAAAGAAGTGGATCAAACACTTATGAAGTTCATCTGGACCAATAAATGCCCTCGTATAGCTAAAGCACTCCTAGGGAAAAGGAAAATGGGAGGCACTACTTTCTCCAACTTTAAACTGTACTACAAAGCAATAGTTATCAGAACAGCATGGAATTGGAATGAAGACAGACCCTCAGATCAGTGGAATAGGCTTGAGTTCTCAGACATTGTCCCCCAGACATGCAATTATCTAATTTTTGATAAAGGAGCAAGACATCCTAAGTGGAGCAGGGAAAACCTCTTCAACAAGTGGTGCTGGCAGAACTGGTTAGCCACTTGCAAAAAGAGCAAACATAGACCCCCCAGTTAACATCATGTACGAAGGTAAAAGTCAAATGGATTAAAGACCTTGATGTCAGACCTGATACCATAAGGTATATAGAACAACACGTCGGCAAAACACTCCATGACATTGAGACTAAAGACATCTTCAAGGAGGAAACTACACTCTCCAAACAAGTGGAAGCAGAGATCAACAGATGGGAATACATTAAACTGAGAAGCTTCTGCACCTCAAAAGAAATAGTGCCCAGGATAGAAGAGCCACCCATTGAGTGGGAGAAACTATTCACCCAACACCCATCAGATAAGGGGTTAATATCCAACATATACAGGGCACTGACAGAACTTTACAAGAAAAAAACATCTAATCCCATCAAAAAATGGGGAGAAGAAATGAATAGATTCTTTGATAAAAAAAAGAAATACAAATGGCCAAAAGGCACATGAAAAAATGCTTTTCATCACTAAGCATCAGGGAGATGCAAGTCAAAACAACTATGAGATACCATCTCACACCGCAGAAATTGGCACTCATCACAAAGAACGAGAAAAATCAGTGCTGGTGGGAATGACGTCTAGTCCAACCTCTGTGGAAAGCGATATGGAGATTCCTCCAAAAACTGGAAATTGAGCTCCCATTCGACCCAGCTATTACACTCCTAGAGATCTACCCTAGGAACACAAGAATACAATACAAAAATCCCTTTCTCACACCTATATTTATTGCAGCACTATTCACAATAGCCAGACTCTGGAACCAACCAAGATGCCCTTCAACAGATGAATGGCTAAAAGAATCCTGGTACATATACACAATGGAATATTATGCAGCCATCAGGAGAGATGAAGTCATGAAATTTTCCTATACATGGATGTACATGGAATCTATCATGCTGAGTGAAATCAGTCAGAGGCGAGAGAGAGACACGCAGCATTTTTAACTTTTTAGCAATACTATGGTACTGGGCTATAGCAGTCCCAGCAGTTCTTGGGAACTAACCTGGTGTTCCAATATGCAAAGCATTTGCTCCAGCACATTGACTTCACTGCTTTTGCCACAACCTGAAGTTTTGTGGGAAAAATATTCCTACTCTATTTAAAAATATATGTGTTCAGTGCAATAAATTTGAAAAATAATTTTTGTGATCACTAATTGGTAGGAAATAAATACGAATATTGTATGTAGATTAAGTAGTCTATGCACCAGATAATGTGACACTTGCCTTCTGCTGGCATTGTTTTTTTTTTGTTTGTTTGTATTGTTTTGTTTGTTTAGGTATTTGTGAAGGAATCTTGAGTCTTTAGTTCTTCCACTCCATTTCTTAGTATATCTAAAGTTTCAGAAGCAAAGTATATGAAAGTTTAGTAAAATAGTACTTCAAAAAAATTTTTAAACCTCTGGAACATAGTAGAGATTGGTATCTTAACACCTGGAATCCGGAAAAGGATATTTTAAGTTTTTGTAAATGAGAAATCTTTCTCAATTTTTATCTAGATTTTTTTTCTTAAGCTTCAAGGTATGGATGATACTGATTAGGACAACAAAGACATATCAGTAACTAAGGGTAATTTGGCAAAAAAAATCATTAATGCTTATCTTTATTCATTTTCTACAGAAAGTTTTCTACTTGACTTACTTTAATATTAATATAATTTAATAAAGTCAGACAAATAGTACAAAAGCAAAATTTATGTTTATTGCACCTGAAAAGTCCTCTATGTCTTAATATGTAAAATATTGGGGCTATTTTAAACAAAAACATATTTTATAAAGAGATACTTATTTTATATCAAACTTATTTGATATTTAAATTTCACAAATACCCACTTACCACCATAGTTTTTTTAACTTATATTTGTGAAATTTATATTATGTAAAATCTATCTTCCAATTATAATTCACCCACTTCTTAGATGATACAGAACAGGTTAGTACAGCATGTTCAATTCAATTTTAACTGCAATCTAATCAAGTAGGTGTTTGCTTCTACTCCACCTGTTTATCAGCTTGAGAGTAAAGATGATTTGGCTTAGGTCATAAAATGGGTACAACCACAATTAGACTTGTAATTCTGATAACCAAAATTTAAAAAATACTGTTCTGGTTCCTTCTGCAATGATCTTGCCATCATCCTATTCCTGTGTGTGTGTGTGTGTGTGTGTGTGTGTGTGTGTGTGTGTGTGTGCGTGCATGTGTAAAATAATTCAGCATGAATTAAATATAAATTGAAAACCAGATAAGAACATTTACATTTGATTTTACAGTTGTTGTCCTCCTGGATTTTCATTCAAGCCTATGTTAGACTCTATATTTTAGACCGATGATCGTCAAGGAAATCTGATAACTGATTCCTATGACTTTCAAACTCTGAAAAAGACTCTAAGAAAATATTCACAAGAATAATGCATGTGTTTGAGAATGGGACAATGCAACTAAATATTCTGTGAGTTGGAAGAGGAAAGTAAGGCCATGTAAACCACTTTAATAAAAAATATGATATTGTTTTTTGTTTTAATGTCTTTGATTTTTTTTTCTGGGGGGATCACATCTGGCAGAGCTCAGAGAATACTCTTGACTCTACTCAAGGATGACTCAGTGGTAGATTTCAAGGATCCTATGGGATGCAAGGATTTGAATTATGGTCAGCCTAATGAAAGCCCTGCTACTGTATTATCTCTCCAGCACATGTGATTTTTTTAAAGAAGTTATTTTGTATGACATTAAAATTTCTAATTATACATATAATAACAAAGTGGTCTCTAGCTTTTTATATTGTCTTTTTAAAACAGATAATCACTTTGATAGAACTTTAATATTTTGCCTCTATAAATGTATAGAATAACAAAGCAGTTTAAAATGATTGCTTGGTTAAATTTTTACATATCTTTAAAATTAAGTCATTAATTATTATTTGCACGTATGCCTGAACTCCTTTTAACAGAGTTTATCTAAAAGTAACAAAGATGGGAAATAATATAATATAAAAATAAATTAGTAATTGATGTTGCTAGAAATTTTACTTTATTTTAATTATTAAAATGTACTCTAAGCAATTTTATTTTACTAGGAATAGAATTAACCACTATAAAATTATAAGAATGACAGTATTTCAGATTTTGTAATTCAAGCATTTTCTAAGAATCTGAATGACTTTCAAATGAGCCAACTACTTTATATCTCTAATCCTTCTTAGAAAATAAATGGAAGAAATATGCTGATTCTTTGCTTTAGATTAGTAATTCCACAAAAGGGCCTTTTAAAATATGCTTCAATAATTTTATTTCTTTAATAGATTCCATTATTTTTTTTTACATCTTTAGGAATCAGAGTTTGGTAGAAAGTATCCAAAAATGACTTTTCTTATCAGAGATTGTATTCTAGTTTCAAATAGTAGCCTGTCTCAAAATCACTGTGGAAAGAGGCTTATTGTTATAAAATATCTTATTGTAATAAAGTTTCATTGATAAATATATACTCATGTGAAAGCAATTGGAGAAAATTCCTGGGTCCATTACTCATCATTGATATTCAATATTGTATCATAGTTCATATTTATTTATATTTCTGGATTTTTATTTTGCCTTAAAATATTTAAATTATTCAGCAATGAATAAATAACAATTTAATATTTCATTGAATAAAACTTCCATGTATATGTTATATGTATGTATACACATAATATGTCAGTCAATAGAAAAGACAGACTAATCCTTTTTTACTAAGATTGAGAATTTAGATGGAGATTGTGAATTCACCTATAGATCATGATGAGTAAGATCACTGCACATAATTTCAAATTCAGGTCAGTCACTCACCTGCATGTGAGAGAGGATTATGCATGGGAGAACTTTAGTTAAATGATTGCCTGGCTGTTTCCATTTCACTGAAAATGTCCCTAAATGTGACACATTATGTTAATGTCAGTTTTGAAGGAACCAAAATGCAGAGTATGGAATTGTCTACTTATTTCTTCAGATTTTTCAGTAACCATAAGCAACATCATTCTAAAATCCATACCTTTTGAAAGTATAACTATTAGTAAAATAAAATGAAAATCCCTAAGCATTATTTAGATGTCAATAAAATGATGGAGAAATGTAGTTATATAGATAACATTTATTTTGCACCAAGTAAGACTAGAACAATTTTTGTTCTACTATTTAGTAGCTTATATATTAAATGAGAAGGCACATTGAAGGTATATTTTAAACTTTTTATATTTTCTTATAATCTTTATTGCTCTCCAAGATTTTAGAGTTATGAATATAAAATCTAACAATCAATATGCCATCATGGTGGGATTAGAAAAGGTCTAAAAGACCCTAGAGCCTTCACTTTCTCCAAAGAGCACACTCATAAGCTGGCAAACTGCCTGAAGTATTCTCAATGGAACCTGAATATATTCGCAGTAGATCTTATATTTCCAGGCTTTGAAACTAAGAAAAAACACATTTTCATTGCCTAACTATAGTTATGTTCAGTCTATGTAAGTTTGTTAAAGCAGCATAAGCTAACTAATACACTCATACAGTTTCACTAGTAATGATATACTACTTGACTTTTAGAATTGCAAAGCAATAAAGTTAAATTTTTTTCTGTAGAAACTAAATTATTTTGAAAATAATATGCTTCACATTTGTATTAAAATTACGTACCTCAGGAAAGCACAGATTTTATCTCAGCCCATAACTTTTGTTTATTATAAAATATGATGCATTCTGTATATAATATCTAAATGAGACAAGTTTGTGGTCAAGTAGATATGGTCTCAGAAAAATTTAATATACCAATTAAATTGGCTTCAGAGATAGTTCAGCAAGTAGGGCATTTGCCTTGCATGCGCTCTGGGTTTGATTCCCTGCTATTTGATATGTTTTCTCAAATTTCATTAAGAGTGATCCCTCAATGCAAAATCAGGAGTAATCTCTGAACACTCCTGGATCTGAAACCAAATAAACAAATAAAATGAAATAAATTCACTTATTTAGATAGAATTTTTTCTTAGATAAAGATAATTTCAAAAATAATATTTATAGTAGTATAGAAACATTTCTACAAACTGGTAAGTTATATTTGTTAACACAAATTCTATATAAATACTACATTAATTTTCATTAATATTTATGTATCAACCCTGTGTATTTGAAATATATCTTAACATCGACTGACAAAAAGACTTCAACTTATAACTTTGGTGAATTATTTAAATTATTAAATGAGAATAATGAACATTTGTACTTCTTTTAATTGGTGACAATTACAAAATATAATGCCTGTGTTTATCCTAAAATTCTATACACAAGTAAGTTCTTTGTTCTTTCATAGATGTTGCAAGAAACACTTTTTTATGGCCTTACAGGTGATAAAAATGGAATATGCACAAACTTTGCTTTCCAACTAAGGTTCCTGAATTATTCCATTCTCGTGTCAACCCTGTCAGCTAGTGAGGGTGAATTTCCACACTACTGGTGCATTTGAAAACGAGGATGTTTTTCCCAATTTGATGACTGATGACCAGGAAGGAATGCGTCCCAAACTGATGTCCAGAGACACTTTATTTCAGTCTAACAATGCTTAGTAAGGATCGGAGGAACTGGGAAACATGCAAAATGGCAGGTCAGAAGAGAGGCATAGCCAGTGGGAGATGAGACACAGCGGAAAAGATAAATATAAACTTTGGGCTTAGGAATATTTCAGGAGCAAGACAGTGATCAATAAAAGACCCATTATCTCCTTTAAGTTATCTTTAACAGAGCTCTCAGTGAGGGATAAGGAATGGGCCAGAATCGATCTAAGAATGACCACAGATCATGCGGAGGTGGCACCCCTCTTTGTGCTCTACTCCCTCCATCTCTGGAGCAGTGTTTCATAAGCTTTTATCTTAAGAAGAGTCCCCAGAACTGTTGTTCTATGGTGTCCCCAGTTTCTCTATAGTTCTATTGATCAAATGCTCAGGAACAGCATCAAGAGGATGATCCAACATCTCACTCTTTTCTGTTTGAGAAGCATAGAAATTAAAATAGGCTTGTTGGTCCATGCTTTTAGCATGGACAAGTCTTTTCTACAGGAGGAAAGATCACCGAATCTGTAAAATAAGCATGATAAGCAGAGCTATAGCAGCACTGCAAACATCATGGGTGAGGCTTTGTCACCAATTCGTCAGGCCAAAGTCCTACAATACAACTGGATTCCCTCCTACTAAATTATCACAATCAATACGTGGAAGTTCATCTCTAAACACTCAATTTTATTCTGAAGGAAATGAGTATTTAGAGACATATTTCCCTTCAAGTCCTGCAGGTGGTATTTGATTTGGTCCCATGTTTGAACAGACTCATTTGATCTGTGGTGGGGGTGACATAAAAGGCATAATTATTCCAATCACAGAACAGTTCCATATTTGTGCTAAGATACTGACCCTTTCCTGAATCCTGAGAAGAGCTTGTTGCAAAGTGACAAGTCATTGTTCAATGTTATGATTGACTGTCTGGACTGTCCAGATGTGGAGTGAGCCATTCATTCTACCACATTTTGATGAAATCATGCCTCTGACCCAAGGTTTGAAGAGCTATACTTTTAACAGGACTTGGTGACAATGACAGCAACTAGTCCCAAATATGTGGCTATAAATTGCCAGGAACATTGGAATAGGCTTATCACATATGTCATGAATCCTTCAGCAGGGAAATGCTATCACTCTTGGGTCAGTTTGACTGGCAGACATACATGAGACTTAGCTTTTAGTAAAATTATACTGTGGGAAGAACCTTGACTTTAGAGTGATAACTGAAGTTAGTAAACAACGTAGAATCATGCAATAAATCATTTTATAGAATGGGAACAAAAGAAAGAGCCCTGGGAAAGCACATAAGGATGTTTAACACATATTTTCATGTAGAAAGAAAAGTAAAAGGATGCTATAAGGAAAATGAAACTTCTTTGAGCCAAAATAGGTATCTATCCCACTGGTGACTGGTACCTAAGGCTGCCGCAAATTTTCTCAGGTCTGTGTAATCGGGGAAAAAAATCATACCAGTAATGATATTTTAAGGGGGAGGGTGCAAATACAGGGTCATGCGATTGCTGTGGCTTCTGGGCTTAGATACAAAAGTCAATAGTATATAGGTAAAATCAGTTGATTATTGGGAACAAATGGAATTAAGCATAATCTGTATCATCAAAGTAAGCAGAAACAAACTTGCTTCTAGGCCCCCAATCTGTTAAATTATAACCATTATGATGAGATCTCTTTGCTTATTAGAGAACAGCATTCTGTCTAGACTTTGGAGAATATTTGTAGTTTCTTACAGAGATTGAATCACAAACCGAAATGGAGAGTTGACCTAGATAAGTAAAGTTAATGGTCACTATATCAAAGAACAAGTATTTCTAAGACAAAAATAGTATTTGTACGTGATGCTTAGAGACAGGGTGGATCAGGGGCGAAGTATGGATTCATGCTTGGGAACACAGGGGGAGACAGGGAGGAGTAACTATGTAAATTAGATCAAGAGTAACCAAGAGTGAAGTTAAAAGTTTTTCTTTCTCATCTGGACAATGAAACATCTGTGAATCCCATGGAGAGGGTAAAGTAAGATATAGTTCAAATACGGGGTCCTGGTATTGTCTAAACAACAACCAGTACACAACAGAGGCAAGTTCTTTCTGGTAAAACAATTACTGATTACCAATATTCCAATTAAATAACTCTGAGCATAAACTAAGTTCCTAGAGCCAAACCCATTTTGTTCTTTAAAATAATATTTTTTTTATTAATTCCAATTGAAAGCTGCTATTCTTCTATGGACCCAGAAAATGTTTTTTTCATCAAAACCATGTCCTTGAAATGAACCATGTGTTTTTTCTCTACCTTTAAGAGTACCATAATAAATTGCCATTAGTAAAAGTGGCTGTTATTTTTCATAGGTAGGAGGATCCAGAAGGTCCTTCTTCTAAGTCTTGGGGGAGATAGAAGCTCATTTTCCCCATTTTCTACTGGATAGTGGCTCTCACTTTAAGATATAGTATTTGTAACCCATATAGTTGAATTCTTACTTGTCCAAGGTGACAAATCCTGCCCCACGGTTCATTTGAAGATCTAGTTGGAATTAGGATTTAAGACCAATATCAGAGCAATTGAAGCTTAAGTCAACACAATATGACAAATGCTCAGGGTTCTATAAGATCCACCAGAAACATTTTAATTTTGGAGTTCATAGATCTCTATTTGAGCTTCCTAGTAGCGGCTATTTTGTTATTCGTTAATAAATAGGAACACGTCTACCTTCTTTCAGCATATATCGCATTTAACTGGATAAATACAAACAAGGATATTGCCACAAATTTTTACATATGTAATAATGTTGATAAAAGTTACCTCTCCATTTTTATCATTGATGCAGGTTACCTCTTTACTATGTGCCATAGAGCAAAAGAAGTGATATTCAAACCTATAGAGGTAGAAAACACAGTTTAACCAAACATATTATATTTTTTTCTTTTTAACTTGACGAGGAAAACCTGAATGCCTACAGTTTTTATGTGTTCAATTTTCTAAGAGCACTGTAGTGTGAGTCTGGAGCATCTAAGTTATTTTTCATAGATCTTGCCAAAATGCATCAGAAAAAATCTTCAGATCTAAATATACCCATATAACATCAAATTTGACCAGTTTTTTCCTTCTAACACAACCCTCAATCCTTCTACATATTCCTTTACATTCTTCTGTCCCATAATTATCCTTCATTCAACTGTGCAACTAACTAGTTTTTAAAAGAATCCCCTTTGTTCCAACAAAATAACTCCATCTAAAATCTTTCTTGCTTAAAATACACAACTATATAATTTTTCTGCCTGCCATATCTTATAGGTTTAACTTTATATTTTACTGATCTTTTTTTTTCTTTTTTGGGGGAGTTGGTTATTTTTTGAGTCACACCTGGGGGTGCTCAAAGATTACTCCTGGCTCAGAGCTCAGAAATCGCTCTTGGCAGGCTTAGGGAACCATATGCCAGGAATCAAATTTGGGTTCATCCAGGGGGGGCCAGGAGTAACCCCTGAGCACCCCTTGGTGTAACCCAAAAATCAAACACCCCCTCAAAAAATTCAGAAACAAGTTGTGAGACATTTATATACTTAGCATGAAAAATTGTACCGTAGGGTACTTATTAAACACTATCATGACCTTCTCATATTAAAACTTTAAAGCAGTACTATAGATTCCCCATGGCTTTTGTATATTCAAATCAAATATCCTTAGAATTTTTTTCTTCATGTAGAACTTACTAATCTTTACGAATCTTATAAGAACTTTGATTTTTAGAAACACAGATTTTAAAAGGTTAAAAATCTCATTAATATTACCTTGAGCTACTGAGAATTTTGTATTTATAAGTAAATCTTTTTAGTAATCAATAAAGTTAAAGGGACTGTTTTTGAAAGTTAAAGTGTCCAGCAATTTTCTTTTTTGTTTGTTTGTTTGCTTGTTTTTCATCCACACCCGATGACGCTAAGGGCTTAATCGTGGCTATGCGCTCAGAAATCGCCCCTGGCTTGGGGAACCATATGGGACGCCAGGGGATCAAACTAAGGTCCATCCTAGGCTAGCACACAAGGTCTAGATGCCTTAGTCCCTGTGCCACCACTCAGGCCCCTGCCCCGCTATTTTCATTTTCCATTGCATTTATTGAAAAGGCTTTGGCAGGTCTTAGTGACCACATGAAAGTAATGGGGAGTGCAGAGATGCACATTCTATCTAGCCTAAGGTATTCACTTCAGTACACAGATGGAGGTTGTTAGGAAGCAAAGGCCTTTTGAAAACTACTAAATGATATCATTGAGGGGGGAGGGCACATCAGTGTTGCTCAGGAGATATTCCTGGCTTTATGGTCAAAAATTACTCTTCGATGCATCTGGGCAGAGGCAGGGGATCAGATCTGCATTGACAGCATCCAGACAAATAACTTGCTTGCTGTGCTATTACTATGACCTGAGTGAGTCCATTTTAGGCCTTGGTAATTTGGAGGCTGGTTTTCTACCAGATATTTATGATAAGAAAGAGGATTCTTATTATATATATATATATATAACTAATATATATATCACAGACTGATAGAAATGTTGACTGTAATATTCACTCAGTATTATGACAAGGGTGGTCTCTGAGGGAGCTTTAATACTGAGCAGCTCAAAGAATCTAAAGAGGTGGTAGCCAGCTCATAATATACACCTTCCTTATTTGGTGGACTAGACCTTGAGCTAGACCTAGGAAATGTGGATCTTTCCACTGTAAAGCAAGTACTGAATGGTAAATTACTAGGAAGGTTTTTAGACAGAAAATAAGGTGCACGGGAAGGCACCTCTCTTATTTCAGGTCATGTGAACAAATGGAATAAAGGGGTAATTTTTTCATTTGGAGGGGCCTTGTCTGTTTTTCCCCAATTCTCTGAAATTTTTCATCTTTAATCCTCTTACAGGTTCTTTCTCATCTCATATCTAGTATCCTTTCTCCAGTGGCATCTTCCAGAACCTGCATAATGGAATCAACAATTGCCCAAGTCCTCAAAATTTCAGAGGTTTCCATATCTTCTCATGAAATACCCTTCAAATCTTGTTCATAACACTTTTCCAAACCCTCTCCAAGGCACTCTCATCAGAGAACAAGGGAATAATTTCAAAGACAATTTTAAGGCAGAGCTGGAGCTGGTACTAGGAAATACTACCCCCAGTTCTGTAGAAAAAAAATAGAATCAAAACCTATAAAGGATCAGGCATGTTTAGTCCATGAGTGACTTAATAGGGCTTAACTAGGCCCTATTTCTATTCCAGTTTAAAAGAAGTGATATGGCAGGATTATATTTCCAAATACTCTGAAATCTGTTACCCCACTCACCTCTTTATGTGAGGGGTCCACTAATTGCAGATCTTCAACAACCATGTCCCTAATTTCAGCTCCTGTTCAGGTGCCAGTGTGTCGATGTCAGGCAGCAAATATAGAATTCCATCTTTTCTTTCTATACTTTTTCTTTTTTTTATGGTTTTAAGGCCACACCCAGTGAAGCTCAAGGGTTGCTTCTGACTATGCGCTCAGAAATCACTCCTGGCTTGGAAGACCATATGGGATGCTGAGTGATTGAACCGTGGTCCATCCTAGACTAGTGAACACAAGGCAGACACCTTACCACTTTTACCACTGCTCCAGTCCCAGATTCCATCTTTTCAGTGCATTTGGGATCAAAGAAATTACCCCCAGCTGATGACCTGGAAAGAATTAGTCTCAAACTTGATAACCAGAGACACTTTATTCTATTCCAATAATGGTCATATAGTATGAGAGGAAGTGGGATACATGAAGTGTTGCTGGACATAAAGGCAGTATAGCCCATGAGAGGTGAGGAGCTAGGGAGAAGATAAACATAAATATTGGGGTATAGAAATGTTTTAGAAGCAACACAGTAGGAAATAAAATATTAATGATATCCCTTAAGTTATTTCCCTTTAAGGGAGTTCTCTGAGATGGAGGATCCCAAATGTAAATGTAAATGGCCTGGAGTCAAGCCTGATTAATAATCACTGATTAATAGGACTAAGATCCCCTCTTTATGCTATCTTTCCCCATCTCTGGCTCTGGATCGGTGTCTACAAAGCAGAATCTCTGGAATAGTTGCTCTACAGGGTTCCCTCTTCCAAGTGTTTTGAGAACAGAAAAACATGGGTGATCCAGCACATACTCATAACTAAAAAAATATAACTACATAATATGACAATTTGTCAAACCCTACTTTATTAAGATTTTAATTTTTAAATTTGAAGTTATGGTTACCTTGAATTTATATATGAGTTATATATGGAGATATCATCATTTAATGTATATGATATATATTATACATATATAAATAAAATAAAATAAAATAAAATATTTTATGTTTTATCATCAGATAACAAAGTATTTTCTTCACCCTTAGATTTTCTTCCTATTCCCTTGATTCCTAAAAACTTGGGATAAAATATATGCATCTTTTCATAAGGAAGTAGCTATAGATGATTATCTTTTTCAATTTCATAAACTATATATAGTACATTTAAAGTAAGAACTAGTGAGTAGATACCATTATAATATCTTAATTGTCGACTCTTAAGGTCTGCTTGTTTTGTTTGTTGCCTGTCTAACATTTTCTGGCAAAGCTAAATAAATTGAATAAAGAACTTATGGATAGTGACAGAGACAGTTTTTTTTGTTTGTTTGTTTTTGGATTTTTTTTGGGGGGGGTCACACGTGGCAGCACTCAGGGGTTACTCCTGGCTGTATGCTCAGAAATTGCTCCTGGCAGGCTCGGGGGACCATATGGGATGCCAGGATTAGAACCACTGTATTCTTAATGCAAGGCAAATGCCCTACCTCCATGCTATCTCTCCTGACGGGAGACAGCTTTTACTAATAAGTTAGTACAGATAAGATAGTATTGTTTTATACTATATACATATATATGTATATATATACACACATATGTATATATGTATATATAAACATAAATATATATGCCGTATTTTCTGGTGTATAAGATGACCAGCGTATAAGACGACCCCCCAATTTTACACTTAAAACATAGGTTTAGGCCTATATTTGCTGTATAAGACAGAACGTTCCTGTGTTGCAACTGTATCTTCCACGGTGTGCCAATCACAACAAGCAAAGGTCCAAAGGTTATACTGTAATAGACTTCCTCTCTAACTCTGCCAATCTGAGCAGGCTTTTTACAGTGTAGATTCGGGACCCAGAACATAGTCTAATATGCATGCATCAAAAACATGCTTGAGGCCCTACTGCGTCCTACTGGGGGAACTGTGAACTGTGGGGACTCTCTTTCTCTGCTGTTTTCTTTGCTGAATTCTTGGAGCTCCCCCCAAAGAACAGAGCCCTGAGAAGTGAATGCAGAGGTCGCTGCAAGTTGGGGCTGCCAGCTGACTAATCAGTGAGTAAGAACGGCTGGCTAAGGAGACTCCCAATTGGAGAGCTGTTTGCTCCTCCTACTGGAGACTCCGCCCTACTGCGTCCTACTGGGGGAACTGTGAACTGTGGGGACTCTCTTTCTTTGCTGTTTTCTTTGCTGAATTCTTGAAGCCCCAGAAGAGCGCGGCCGCTCTGCTTCGCTTCGCGGCCGCGCACTCTTTCTAACCAATAAACCCCATCACAACACACAGGAAAAACCACACTACTGGCGTGACAATGCGGAAAGCTCGTAGGCAAACACTATGCACTGACAATGAGGATGATGCTTTGGATGATCTTAAAAATTCCAACCCTCTGCTTAATATTTCAGATAAGGAACTTAAAATGGAATTATGGAGTATGTTTGTAAAACTCCAAGAAAGCATAGATCGATCAGAACTGAACACAAAGACAGAACTCAAAAAACTCCAAGAAAGCATAGATCGATCAGAACAGAACACAAAGACAGAAC
>PVKC010016237.1:0-20928 GCA_004027635.1 Crocidura indochinensis
TTTTTTTTGCTTCTTGGGCCACACCCTGACACTCAGGGGTTACTCCTGGCTATGCGCTCAGAAAACACTCCTGGCTTGGGGGACCATATGGGACACCAGGGATCGAACCAAGGTCCATCCTGGATCAGCAGCTTGCAAGGCAAATGCCCTACCACTGTGTCATCGCACCTACCCCTTCATGTTGTTTTTTAAAGTTCATGGCTATACAGGTAAATAAAATAGGTAACAAATGAAATAGTTAAGGATAATCACTAAAAAGTAAAGAAATGTTTAAGGGTTTTTCTTAATAAATAACCTCCACATTCAATTATACAAATCCATATGGAATCTACATTTTATGATACATCTTTTTGATGCCAACATTTACATATAATAACAAGAGTGTGCTGTTTGCAAATTTACAATATGTTTTGCCCAACTGCTTGTGGCTAAATGGTCAGTACTTCCTAGTAACTAAGGTAATGAAAGACAAAGAGCCAGACCTTAGGGTTTTCTGAAATGTTCTGTCCTCGATGACCCCACAGCTCATGACCACTAAGGTCAGAATGTATGAAAGCACATCATTCTTGCCTTTTGGCAAGTGTATTCTTATACCTCTTGGACCTTGTCATAGGTCTCTACCATCTCTAGCCCTTTAATGATGGATTTTTAATCACATTTGTCATTTTAAATGACACCACCCAAAAAACTGAATTCTTTAGTATCTCTTCACACAATGTTCAATGCCCAATTATATTCTAAATTCATACTTTGACCCTCCTTAAAGCAATAAGGGACAGAGTGATAGTACATTGGGTAGGGCTCTTGCCTTGCACATGACCGACCAAATTCACTCCCTGCCATTCCATATCGCCCCCAGAGCATCCTAGGATTGATCCCTGCGTGCAGAGTCAGCCATGACCACTGAGTCTGGCCCAATAAAAAATTAAATAAGCAGTGTTATTCACAAACTGCATATGATTTAAGGGTTTTAAATCACCTTTTCATCAGGTTCTTGCCATTAATAGATAGGATAAGCTTCTCTCCCAGAAAAATCTTCATTTAGTCCCTTTAAATCACAGTAACTTACACTCAAATGTGCTAATTTCTATTATTATCTTGTCCCAGACAATTATTGTAGTATGCCAAGAAAAATTTACATGAAAAGATATGTTCTGAACCCAGCATAAAGTTAGTATTTCAATTTAAGGCTTGGTTCAGCTTGGTCCATTTACTGCTCATTCCATATTTAAGCAAGTTCCTAGATTTTGTGACTACTTATACCAAAATCACCTGTCCCCAAAGTTATACATCAAATAATACCTAACATAATATAGAAGAGCTTTGCTAAATATTTTAATAATCATAAAACTTCACTATGAATTAGGAGTACAGTTATCATATTTTCCAAAAGGAAAACTAAATCACAAGAAAATTAAATTTTCCAAAATAAATTACTAAAAGAGTAAAAAACAAAACAAAAAAATTAGTTCTACATACCTTAAACTATATAGATTCCTTGTCTCCTTTGCCTGTAATTGCCAGTTGGATAAAAAAACTAACTCCTTACTATTACTAGATTACTCAAAGCATGTTCAGGAAAGAATGCCCACTCATCATGTAATTAAGTTTAAGAAAAGCAGAACTTAAAAAGTGTTCAGCAAGGGTCGGAGCAATTGTACATAGCGGGCTGATCATTTCCCTTGCTCACATGGCTGACCCAGATTCAATACCTGATGTTTCATGGTAGTCCCCTGAGACTGCCAGGAGTAACCTGAGCACTGCAGGATGTGGCCCAAAAACAAACCAAAAAAAGTATTCAGTACAATCAAGTCTCAACATTCCTTTATTATGTGCATTCTAAATTTCTGAAAACACAGACTCAAAGTATTAAAAGAAAAAGTCACAGAATACCAACTCCTACACTAAAGAATGCAGTACATATGTTAGAAAATGTTACGAAATACTTAACAATGGACTGTCATTGATGGACTCATGAAATAACTCTTTTAGTCCAAAGCTGCTTTCTTCTAGTACAATATTTGAATTTTCTAGTTTGGTTGAATGAAATGTTAATAAATCATATCTTTGAATGTACTCAAGTAGAAACAAAAAATGTTTAATACCAAAAACGTATAAAAAATATCTAACCATTTGCTGCCAGAAGAATATTCATATTGCTCCTTTGCTATTTTATAAAAGCTGCTCTTCTTAATTTGCTTCCCTAGCCACCATTCTCTTGACTCCAAATTTCCATATACCAAATTCTTTTATTTAAAACTGGCTAAAACCAGAGATACCCAAGGCTTACTCCTGGCTCTATGCTCAGAAATTACTCCTAGTGGGGTAGGAGGATTGAGAGATCATATGAGATGCTAAACATTAAGCCCTGGTCAGCACATGCAAAGAAAAGCACCCTACCCAGTGCATTATAGTTTCAACGCCAAAACCAAACTTTTTCACTTCCTATTTAAACATAGAATTTTTTACTCTTTTACTCTAGTTTCCAATCAGGCATTTAAGGAACTCAGCAGATGCATTAGAGAAATAGGTGATAGGACAGACCAACATCCCCCAAGTGTGAATGACAAATGAAAAAGATTTGCCACATACCTAAACAGAAACCAAGAAGCAGGAATATCCCCCAGAAACCACCAGTACTAGAATAGTAAAACTTGAACTAAAGTGGAAAGGGAGGGTCAGATCTTATCCAGGAGCAAGAAAAAGCTTCCATTATTCTGAAACCATAGTCAAGTCAAATATTGATAAAAAGAATTCATCAACTTAGAATTTTCTACCCTGTGAAACATCCAAAAATTCAGGAAAATTCAAGACTTTCTCAAGAAAAAATTGAGGATAGATGACAACAGTGTAACTGTTTTAAGAAAGCTACAGGGCAGGGGCCAGAAGGATTGCGCAGTGGTAGGACATTTGCCTTGCACGTGGCTGACCCAGGACAGAACCATGGCTCAATCCCCAGGCATCCCATATGGTCCCCCAAGCCAGGAGCGATTTCTGAGCACAGAGCCAGTAGTAACCCAAGCGTCAAAGGAGTGTGCCCCACTCCCCCAAAAAAATCACATGTAGACAATGATGATTCGCAGACAAGTTTCAAAAAAAAGTATGATTTTTTCTTTACAAAAAGACACTGACAGTGATGGAGAGATAGCATGGAGGCAGGGCATTTGCCTTGTATGCAGAAGAATGGTGGTTCGAATTCCAGCATCCCTTATGGTTCCCCCTAGCCTGCCAGAAGCAATTTCTGAGCATAGAGCCAGGAATAACCTGTGTGCTGCTGGGTATGAGCCCCACAAAAAAAAAAAAAAAAAAAAAAGATACTGATACTAATATAAAGCAGCTTTTCAAAGTGTTGAGACTCTCAAATTCAATATAGCTACTATATCCATCCATATTTTTTTCAGTTGACTAGAACAGTTCAAATTTTTCATCAAACTCTGGTATCAGTTATAGCACAGTATTTGTACACTATATAACTTCTGAGTCACAATGCAGAATTACTACATTTTTGTTGGGAAGTATTTTAAATAAGAAGTCTGGGGGACGGAGAGATAGCATGGAGGTAAGGCGTTTGCCTTGCATGCAGAGGGACAGTGGTTCAAATCCCGGCATCCCATATGGTATATGGTCCCCTGTGACTGCCAGGAGCGATTTCTGAGCATAGAATCAGGAGTAATCCCTGAGTACTGCTGGGTGTGACCCAAAAAACCAAAAAAAAAAAAAAAAAAAAAAAAAAAAAAAAAAAAAAAAAAAAAAAAAAGAAGTCAGTAGTGATAGTACAGTAGTACAGTAGCAGCGTACTGGAATAGTGTTCATTTGAATATTAGAATATGACACGTAAGTTAAATAGGCCAGTGACAAAAGAATAAATATTATATATTTCCATTTAGTAAGCTTAGTGCACAGGGTACTGAAATCCACAGAAGTACAGATCAGAGGGATGAAAGCTGGTGAAGTTAATGGGAAATTAGTATTCAATAGGTCTAAGTTTCAGATGGGAAAAACAGAAAAGTTCTGAAAATGGAAGATGGCAATAATTATACAATAATGTGAGTTATTTTATGCCACAAAATTGCACAAGAATAGTGAAATCACAAGTTTTGTGTATTTTACCACAGCAAATAACATTACACTATTACTATTCAATTTATGTAAGAGATACCCAAGACAATGTATATTTTCAAAGTAAAGTATAAAGGAATCATTTCCACACTTCACTCAAAATGGTAAAATGAGTATAGTACCACTAAACAATATTAAGTTACATCTTGCATGTATATTTTAATATTCAGAATAAAATCTAAAAAATATTTTTTTAAATTATAGGGGACAGAAATAACTCATGAGCTGAGTGAACGATTTAGTTGTAGGAAACCTGGGTTCAATCCCAAGTATCGTACAGTACCAGGTATTGCCCATAATAGCAAAACAAAAATGCAATAAGCATAAATCAGGATTAAAGTCAAACTTCCATGACTGGAAGAACGAGACAAAAAAATGTTTTAAGTAAAATGGTAGTCTAATGATCTAATATATCAGTAATTACTATAAACATAAATAGTCAATATACACTGAATGAAGAAAAAAATCAGTATGTTACTTTTTAATGATCCAACAAAAATCTAGCTATATTAATCAGTTAAGACACAGCATTCTGAAGATAAAGGTATAAAAAAAAGACAATAAACAAAATAAAACCTACAGTGGGTTTGTTAATAATATTAGATAGATTTTCAACAACAACAAAAAAAAAATAGACACAGTCAAGACAAAAGAACCTGGCTTAAATGGTCTCCCAAAAGTAACCCCAAGTACCATACAATGAATAGGCCTGATCACCACTAGGTATGCTCTTCACAAAGGACATCATAAAAAAGGATTCATCCAACTGGAATATTGAGCAATGCTAAATAAGTAAACACCAAATAAACTAGAGCACAAAAATACAAGTACTAAAAGCTTACAGAGTTAAATTCACAATTGTAGCTGGTTATACTTCAAGATTCTCCTTCCGATTCAGAAACTAAGCAGAAAATAAGCAAAGACTTGAACAAGTTCTAATAAACAAGGTCAGAGAAAAAGGCATAGTGACACAGAGAAAAGCACAGTCCTGCAAGGATATTGCATATATTGAAATTTCCAATACCCATTAGCATACACTAATCACGACACTGCTATCTCATCTGTGTTCTCCAATATGCTGCCCATTACAAGACACACCACAACCAGGAGTATATAAGCATCACAAAAAAGGGATGGACCTTCCAATGAGTACAGAAGCTAAAAAGATGCATCACTATGATATGCAAAGATGCTACCACAGGCAAACAATCCTCAATGAGCACCACAACCACAACTTGTGATGCAAGCACCAAAACAAAGAATGCCAACCATAGTGAGCACTATTACAAAGTGTGTAAGTTCTGCAACAGATTGGCCTCTCCCTAGTCCCTACAGTAAACAGCACAGGTAAAATGTCTGAACAGGGGGCTGAAAAGATAGAAAAGGGGGGTGAAGTGTTTGCCTTGCACACAGTTTACCAGTGTCCCCTAAACACTACCAAGAATAATTCCTGAATACAGGGCCAGGAGTAACCCATGAACATCACAAAGTGGGACCCAAAAATAAACAAAAAATGTGTGAATACCACAACCCAAAGATATGTTGCCTTAATCATCACAAGAACATCAACAATGACCGGATGAAGACTGGAAATAGAAAAAGGCCTAAATAGCACAACCAATCTTGCTAATGAATACAAAGCATAACACCACTAAAATCAACCAAGTATTTAAGCTTCTAAAGAATCCCAAGAAAGACCATAGTGCATACTATTAAAAGAAATCTTAAAGAAAGTTAAAAGTACAGATAGCATGTTTCTTAATCATAATGAACAGTAACTAGTATTCACTAAAAAAAAAAATCATGGAAAATCTCAAAACACTTGAAAATTTTTAATGCTACATTTCTAAATAATGAGTTTAACATTAACAGTTATTTGAAAGTTCAAAAATAAAACAGAATTGAATGAAAATTAAAAGGTGATGCAGCTAAAGAAATGTTTAAAAAGGAAATTAATATGCTGCATTAAATAATACAAGAAAAATCTCAAATAAATAATGCTAAATTCTTCAAATAAAACAAATCCCGGCATCCCATATGGTCCCCCTTGCCTGCCAGGAGCAATTAGTTAGGAGTAACCCCTGACAACCAACAGGTGTAACCCAAAAGTAAATAAATATATATGTATGTATGTACATATATATATGTATGTATGTATAAATATATATATATGTGTGTACATATATATATATAAGCAGAAATAATGAAACTAAGAACAAAAAAGCTGAATGAAGCTAATGTAACAAAAATCATCAAAAAAGAAAAAAATGGGTCCGGAGCGGTGGCGCAAGCAGTAAGGCATCTGTCTTGTGTGTGCTAGGCTAGGACAGACCTCAGTACAATCCCCAGGCGTCCCATGTGGTCCCTCAAGCCAAGGGCAATTTCTGAGCACATAGCCAGAAAAATAGAAGAGGTTAGCATGAATACTAGAAACCTAAAAAAGAATAAAGAAAAATTTAAAAAAAAGTACAGTAGATAGTGTGTTTGCCTCACACCAGGCTATACTGAATTCAATCTTTGGCATTCCATATGATCCCCTGAGCATCACCAGCAGTAATTCCTGAGTGCAAAGCCAAGAGTAACCCCAGAACAGCACTTAGTGTAGCCTGCCAATAAAAAATAATTAAGGAATAATAAACATTCTAATGATCATTAGACAAGTTATAAAAAACAAATCTGTCCTCAAAAATGCACTCCAATAATTTATATGTATGTATAATCAATTAATTATGAATTCATAATTTATGATATAAAGGAAACTGGAGAACTTAACAAATATTTAAAGGACTAATATCAATTCTACACAAAACCTTGCAAAAAAAAAAAGGTTGAACAAAGAGTTATCTAACCTCACATGATGAAGTTAGTATAAACTTCCTCAAAAAAAAGTCCCAGGCTGAAATGCTTTCATTGGATAATCCCAACAAATATTTAAAGAATTAATATTAATACTTCACAAATTGTTCCACAAAAATAGAACAGAAAATATCTGGCTCCATAAAATGAAACTAATCTTATCCAAATACATAAATGAAGCAAAAATAAGAAAGTTATAGATTATCTTTCAAAAACTTCTCCCAAAATTCTCAACATATCAGCTACCTGAATTTAGCAATGTTTGGAAAGAATTACACATCATAACCAAATATTTATTCTAGGCATGCAAAGCAGTTTAACATTTAAAAATCAGTTAAACTATTATTATCAAAAGTTAAATAAAGTCATTTAATTATATCAATTAAATCAGAAAGATATTCAACATAATACAACCTTATTCATGATTTTAAAAATTCTCTGAAGCCAGACAGATGGTACAAAGGCAAAAGTACTTGCTAGCCTTGTAGGTGGTCAAGCCCAGTTCCAATCTCCCAACCTCACTTAATGGACTACTAAATACTTTCTACCAAAGACAAGGAAAACTATTCTCATCACTCTCATTAACAGATATGCCTCATTTTATTTAACTTTACTGATACTATGGTTTTTAACAAAATTTATAATAACTGTGTCAAGCAAGTCCACAGCAACAAATTTTTAGCGACTCAGAGACTTATCACCATTTATGAGCAAGTAAGATGGTTTTTAATTAAGGTATTGTTATTATACCTAATAGACTATTCCATATGTAAATATAACTTTCAAATGCACTAGCAATCATAAAAAACGTCATATCATTTATTTTATTGTTGCTACAATGGTAGTCTAATACCAAATTATCATATACCTCTGCCTGTAGCAAAAGTTCTAGTATTGCAGTAAGAGAATAATTAAATCATCTATTACTTAGGAAAAACACTCCTTATTTACAATTAATATAACTAGATATGTAGAAAATCCCCAGGCATTTATAAAGTTTCAACATTAAAAAGTATGTTTAATTTTTTGTTTTGTTTTGTTTTAGGGCCATACTGAGTGACGCTCAGGGGTTACTACTGGCTATGCTCTCAGAAATCGCTCCTGGCTTAGGGCACCATATGGGACGACCGCTTGCACCACTGCCCCATCATGGTCTGGGGCCAGAGTAGTGAAACAAACAGTAAAGCGTCTGCCTTGCCTGCGCTAGCTGAGGCCAGACCAAGGTTCGATCCCCTGGAGTCCCATATGGTCCCCCAAGCAAGGAGTGATTTCTGGGCACATAGCCAGGAGTAACCCCTGAGCATCACCGGGTATGGCAAAAAAGAACAAATAAATGAATAAACAAATAAAATCATGGTTAAAAGATATAAAAATACAAAAATTAATCACATTTCTATATACTTATGAAGAGCATACAAAAATACATTTACCAAACCACTCCAAAAGGGATAAAAATTAAATATTCATTATTATTATTATTATATACAATATTATTACTAAATAATATCCCCACAAAAGTTAAAAAATGGGAATTCAAAAATTCAAAAAGGTCCAAGAATAATGTTTGGGCATATCTTGCACATATGAGGTCCTAACTTAAATTCTCTTTTTTGGCACTATATTGCTAAATGTGATCCCCAATACTACAACAACAACAACAAAAGAAAAGTGTGATCCCATTACCCACTACCATTAAACAACAAATAAGGAAATCAAGACCAAAAATGTGACTTCCTAAATTCAATCCAGGCACATCATGGTCCAGCAGCACTACTGGAATGACCCTGACCACTGAGCACCACCATGTGTTGCCCCCACTCAACTTACTATAAAGGAAAAAGTGTGGGGCTGGAGTGATAGTATAGTAGGTAAGGTGGTTGTTGCCTTACATGCAGCTGGCCTAAGTTTGATCCATGACATCCCACATGGTCCCAGCAACCCATACAGAGATCCCTGAACCCCATCTGCAGTGATCCCTGAATGCAAAGTTCTGAACACCACTGGATGTTGCCCAAAAAAAGGGAGGGGGGAAGAATCAAAGATAATCAAAATAGAGACAAATACTATACCAATATGCTAAAGCTGTCAGTTACCCCCCAAAAAAAACTATTCAATAGACATATATTAATAGACACACTAAAGTCATGTGAAAACAAAAAGGTACTCCATATTAATGCTTCCTACATAGCTCCATAATAGATGGAGACATATAATCAATAGAAAAAAACTAAAGTAGCCAGAAGGAGACCCACATATATGCACCCAAAGAGAAAGAATAATTCATGGAGAGAGAAAATTTGTCTTCAATAGAAGGGTTAAAGCAATTACAAAAATGTTCAAAAGGCAACATAGAAGTCTCAATTTAGGGGCCCGGGAGATAGCATGGAGGTAAGGCATTTGCCTTTCATGCAAAAGGTCATCGGTTCGAATCCCGGTGCCCCATATGGTCCCCCGTGCCTGCCAGGAGCAATTTTTGAGCATGGAGCCAGGAGTAACCCCTGAGCACTGCCGGGTGTGACCCAAAAACCACAAAAAAAGAAAAAAAAGAAAAAAAAAAAAAAAGAAGTCTCAATTTATCATCCTAGGCTAAAGCGGGCAAGGCAGACCCCTTACCATTTGTTCCACTGTTCTGGCCCCAGACCATGATGGGGCAGTGGTGCAAACAAAAAACAAGATAGATCATGACCTTAATTATAAATAAAACTTAACTTTTACAATCACAAGAAATAATCTTTGACTTAGGCTAATAGCTTATATTATACTTGTATCCAAAGCACAATCTACAATGGGAAACTAATAAATTAAGCCTCAATAAAGTTAAAAGACCAGGGAAGCCAGAAACTATCCTGACAAATCAGGAAAGAAAAAAAAAATCACCATTCTGTTTGTTAAAGGGCACTTAGTAATGCACTTACTCAAACCTGGGACCATTTAGACATTTCAACTAGTTCTGTTCTTTAGCCCTGTTACTTTTTCTTACAATTGCAAATCTGCAATCACCTCAAATTAATTAAGCTTAATTTCAAAAACTTGAAAGGTAAGTCACTTATTTAGGTAGATGGATAAAAGATACTGTTCTATTAATATGTGTTCTAAAGTGACCCAGTATAGTAATTCTCTTTCTATAAAGAAAATATAAAAGAATTGTGAAGAGTCTCTTCCCTTAGATTGAAATAGAGATATTAAAAAGAATTTTAAAGATAGGAGGCCGGGATTAGAATGCAAGATTAGAATACATGTGTTGACTGTGTCGTACTCACTTTTGACTCCTAGGCACCAGATAGTCACTGGAACCACTGGTGCTGTCTTGCTCCAAGCCCAACTAGTCAGGTGTGACCTGTGAGGCCCTTGGGCCCACTGGGTGACCTGGTTCATTAGAGCCCAAGCAGCATCTCATCCTCAGCTCTTGCATTCAAACTCTAACCTGTTTTCTAAGGAATTCTGAGTGAGGCCTTATGCCCTCCCGACCACCGGTGGGGGCTTAAAGCTCAAAGTAAAAAAAAAATTTAAAGCAATATTGAACAGTATGACAATGAACACAGTAAACAGAGAAAATACTTGCCTACAAAACTGTCCATAAGAACCATAGTCAAGTGTGGTCTATCCATATTATTAATAATCAGACTTACATTTACAAAGCTTTCACCTTTAAATCAGATGTAGTCTGATTTAATGTAGTCTCTAAATCGTAAAGAAAGAACTGTTGGGATCTTTAGTTCTGTTTTGTTTTGTTTTGAGGACAGGGGACTGCACCAGATTAAGTGGTACTCAGGGTTTTACTCCTGAACTATGTTCAGTGATCACTCTGGATCTGCCACAGGCAAGGTAAGTCCCTTGATTTCAGTTCTATCTCTCCAGCCCTATATTAATTAAAAAAAAAAAAATAGAAACAAAAGAAGTTCCTATTTCTTGAATCCGCTCCAAAATCATCCAAAAGATGCGACTTTACCCAGTACATCAATCAGCTTGGACTACCTTAACAAAATACCAATGCTTAGTTGATTCAAACCAGGATGTTTTTTTTTCCTCACCCTATTCACAATTGCTGACTACTATCTATTCAGGGACCAGTAGTTAATAACCCCAGAGCTAGACTATTGTTGATGTCAACCTTTCAACACCAGAGGGCCAGCACTGGTCTGCAGAGCAGCAAAGCAGCAGTTACATGATTGGTGAGGGGAGGGGTTTTCTGTGAATTGCCATGAAATTGCCCCAGACCAGTAGTGATCAAGACCTCAGGTGAACAGGGATTTAAGGGAAATTTATTTTCACACAATTCTGAAGGCTGTTCAAAATTAAAGTGCTAGCAGAATTGGTTTCCAATGAAACTCATCTAGCAGGCGGTTACATAATGACCATGAGTTCACATAGCTCTCATATAGCTTTTGTCTGTACACTTGAACTCCTTGAGTCTCTCTTCCTCTTCTAATAAAAATGTCAGTCCTTGTTAACATTCCAACAATCCTACTGGATTACAAACTCACCCCTAGAACCTCAATTACCTCTTTCCCATTTACACCACAGGAGATGGTTATGTGTTTCAATCTGTGAAATGGGAAGAGACACACAATTCAGATCATAATAGTTTATTAGCTTTGTAAAAATGAACAAATACACATTATATGGTCTGGAAAAAGGAAAGTTAAAGAAAATTTTATAGTGTTTACATTAAAATTACAGTTTTATCAGTAATCTCACCAATAAAAATAAAGGTAAAACCTGTTCTTGCTATATAGTTGTGAAAAGTAAATAAGGTAATATATAGCCTTGATATAAATGATTAGTTAACACTGAGGGCCAGTTTTTCATCTTCTCCCTCCAAAAAATTAGTGATAAATATTACTCAATCTAAATATATCTAAAAAAAATCAAGAGAAATAGATGTGTCCTGATCCAACTACTGTCTAACAGGTCATTCAACCAAAATTTACTTCTGCACCTGAGCATTGACTTTCCATCAAAGTATCAGCATCACTTTTATGATTATGATAGTAAACAAAATGCTAAAGCTAATCAAGCTGTCTGTAAATATCAGAAAGAGGATTAAATATACAGAGGAGAGAGAGAGACAGTGGATAGTGTATTTGCCTTGCACAAAGCTGACCCAGGTAGGATCTCTGGCACACCACATCATACTCCCTAGGCCCACCAGAAGTAATCTTTTTTTTTTTTTTTTTTTTTTTTTTGGTTTTTTGGGTCACATCCGGCAGTGCTCAGGGGTTACTCCTGGCTCCATGCTCAGAAATTGCTCCTGGCAGGCACGGGGGACCATATGGGGCACCGGGATTTGAACCGATGACCTTTTGCATGAAAGGCAAACGCCTTACCTCCATGCTATCTCCCGGGCCCCCAGAAGTAATCTTTGATCTCAGATACATAAATAAAACCGAGCATCACCAAGTTGTGTGACTCAAAAACACTATATACATGGGGCCAGAGCAGTGGAGCAAGCAGTAGGGCACTTGCCTTGCACACGCTAACCTACGGCAGACCAAAGGCTAGATCCCCTGGCGTCCCATATGGTCCCCTCCCCAAGCAAGGAGCGATTTCTGAGCACAAAGCCAAAAATAACCTCTGAGCATCATCACCAGGTGTGCCCCCTTCCAAAAAAGCCCACTACACATCGTATTTTTCACTACCTGGGACATACGTGGGGCCAGAGAGATAGCATGGAGGTAAGGCATTTGTCTATCATGCAGAAGGACAGTGGTTCGAATCCCAGCATCCCATATGGTTCCCCATGCCTCCTGCCAGGGGTGATTTCTGAGCATGGAGCCAAGAGTAACCCCTGAGTGCTGTCGGGTGTGACCCAAAAAAATTCAAAAAAAAAAAAAAAAGATACCAGACCATAAGGAGCACCACCTAGTTTTTAGATACTCTCCTCCCCTGCACTCAGATTCAGCTCCAGGCAGCATTCGCTCCGTAAGACACACTTTGGGGGGTGAGGAGAGTGCTTCTTATAATACAAAAAATTCAGTATATCCCCACTGGGAGCACTATATACCAAGTACTAATTGTATCATCAATCAATTCCCTAGCTAGCATATCAATCTCGATGGGCCATAAGATTAGTAATAGTCTTTAGATTTTAAATAGACATGAAGGGCCAAGAAGCATTGACACGAAAAGCAGCTCTTTTCTTGAAAATCTAGCTCCTTTATGAAAACTAGGCACTATGGTGAAGAAATTCAAATCCATGATTTGGAAGAGCTAATAGGAGTAAATTAAAGAGAGGGTAATGGAAAGAAGTAGAAATGAAGGAGTTGATGCCAAGGGGGTGTTACAAAAGAGAGATGCCCAGCCCTCCACAGGTTGTTCTAGCCAGTCACTACAGAAAAGGCACTAGAGTTACGACTAAGACACTACTTTTGATGGTATACTCCAGTAGTCAGCAAACGTTTTTTTAAACTGAGCCAAATATCACCAAAACCACGATTGAAATTTATTTTGAGAGCCACGCAGGGTGGACGCACACTGACAGGCTAGGAAAAGAGTCCTGACTCCTGGAGCAGGCGCCCCGCACACAGAAGAGCCAAATTAAAAGTGTAAAGAGCCACATGTGGCTCGCGAGTCACAAGTTGCAGACCACTGATAGTTAAAAGGCATCAAATGCAACAGTACCCATCAAGCCCTGACCAACTTTCAGAATCAAGAGCAGATAAATCAGGGCTGGAGCAAGTACAGTAAATAGGGCTTTCCCTTGCACCTGGGCAACACGGGTTCAATTCTCAGTATCCCAAATGATCTCCTGGGCATGGTCAGGCATAATTCCTATGTGCATAGGCAGGAGTAACACCTAAACATCACCAGGTGTGGCCTAAAGACAAATACACGTTCTCTTTTTTTCCTCTTCTCTCTTCTCTCTTTTTTTCTCTCTCTCCCCTCTGAATAAATGATTCAGCAACTTCGTTTAGGAATAAAACAGTGCACTAATAATAATAACTAATGTAAAACATGTAAACCAATTAGAAGAGTTTCTGTTAGATAATAATAATAATAATAATAATAATAATAATAATAATAATAATAATAATAAAGAAATATTAGTGGGGCCAGAGCGCTAGCGCAGCGGTAGGGCATTTGCCTTGCACGCGGCTGACCCAGAAAGGACCTGGATGATCGATCCCCGGCGTCCCACATGGTTCCCCAAGCCAGGAGCGATTTCTGAGCCCATAGCCAGGAGTAACCCCCGAGTATCACCGGGTGTGGCCCAAAAACAAAAACGAACAAAAAAGAAATATTAGCAATAATAAGTGCTGTAATAAGTTATAAATAACAATAACTTTTCCTACAAAGGAATTGTTTTCGTGTATTTGAACTGTTCTTAAAGGTATTTTCTCATTGTCCTAAAAACCAGTAAAGACAGAGGAAGGTTTACTTTTTGTTCTACCTATTCCCTAACTTAACACTTTCCTTTTTCTGTGTCTCTATCCATCAACTTGTTTGCAGAATAGCTCATCAATGATCCAGACCAATTCTATTCTTCAACTGTAATCTGTAATCTTAGGAATCACTGGTGCCCCTTTTAATCTTCCTCCAGACCAGTGTATGGCTAACCTTTTTGAGCCCGTGTGCCCAAACTGCCACACAAAACCAAAGAGTTTCCTAAAAAGTGCCAGCATGTCAATTAAACCTTAATAACAAGATTGTAGTATCTAAAAACTATGTGACATGCACCGCCTATCTTAATTGTGGACCTTCCTGCGTGCCAGCTGCAAGGCCTATGCGTGCCATAGGTTCACCATCGAGGCTGCAGACCATAGTAAATAAGAGTTCAGTAGCACAGACTGAGTCGAACACTCATTTAACTTGTAATTTTTTGTTTTACCAGATACTTATTAAGCACAGGACATAGGAACCAATAACCTACTCAGAGAGTAAATTAAGCAGCAGGAAAAATAAATTACTAATTACAATACAACAAATTCTGTATACTTTTAACCTCCACGACCCATTGTTCATACTTCACTCATAGTATTTATCTTAATCTAGCATTGAGTAATAATTGATTTACTTAACTTCCTATTAGATCTAGAATTCCCCCTGAAAACGAGTGAGAAAACAAACAAGTTACTGTCCCAGCCCCTAAGTTAAGCACATACTACATTACATTACACTAATACAAATATAGTGAGTATATCTGGGTTCTGGTCACCAATCTTTTCTGTCATTCCACAACATTCATTCTCTATTTTATTAAAAAATAACAATATGTTCCATAGGTATAGTGCAATCAATGGCAAAATGAATGAAGACCACATGTTCTAACATTGACTTTAAAAAGGGAATACTTTTGTAAAGACAAATGATCGTTATGGGAAATAAGTTATTTACATTTCTAATTTCCTTTACTTTAAAGTTTCAGTCTTGAGGGGCTAGAACGATAGCACAGTGGGTAGGGCAACTGCCTCCTAAAATAGTCAACCTGGGTAGATGGTACCTACTACACTACCAGGAATGAACCCTGAGCACACAGCCTGGAATAAGCCCTGAGTAGGGCAGAATGTGGCCCAAAACAAAACAAGACAAGCTTCAGTCTTGAGAAGTCTGAATATTACGTCGTGATGCCAGGTACATGATATTAAAGCCAAAGAGGCCTGGTGGAAGCTACAAGAAACTTGGAGAGTTTAACTTTAAACTGACGATTCAGCTCTAGCAATCTATTTTCCTGCGTAAACAAGAAGCAGATAGAAACAAGCAAGTTCTCTTAATGTCAAACAATCCGTGAAATCTAGATCGTAATGTAAATTTTCCTGTTTTTAAGATGTTAACAACTAATTACTAAGTGTTTTTTATACACTGAGTGTGCTCGTGTGTCTTGATAGAAAGGTATATGGGGTTGGATTCCACCGAGAAATCTGCTCTTATATCTCTATACATGAATGAATTGTAGGAAACAATCATCCTTTACTAGCTCTAGGGAAGAAAAATTTGACAAGAAACATGAAAAGCAATTTCAAAAATAAAAAACAGTACTAATGAAAACTCTTAATTTAAGTGTATGGCTAACCTTTTTGAGCCCGTGTGCCCAAACTGCCACACAAAACCAAAGAGTTTCCTCAAAAGTGCCAGCATGTCAATTAAACCTTAATAACAAGATTGTAGTATCTAAAAACTATATGTGACATGTGCCGCATATCTTAATTGCAGACCTTCCTGTGTGCCAGCTGCAAGGAAGATTTCTTGTCTTTAAATATATTTTCCTCTAAAATGAATAAAAGTTTTTAAACCAAATTTAAATTTTTTTAAGTTCTTTTCTAAAAGCTTGAAAAGAATATATTTAAATAATGGTTAATAGTTAAGATTACACAAACTAGTTCAGGAGAGAACAATGCGTAAGATGCTTGCCTTGAACATCACTGATCTAAATTCGAGTCCTGTCACCACATATGCACATATGCACAAGATTCTCAGACGTGATCCCTGAGTGCAGAGCCAAGGTCCCAAGAATGACTGAATGCAACTAAAATAAATATATATATACATATATATATACATATACATATTCAAACCTTTCAAGGTTTAACCAAATTAATGAAAATGCTCAACAATAAACATAAGACTAAGATTTACCACACAAACAAAAAAATCAAGTACAAAATAAAAGAAGCACTGATATATTTGCAATGGTCTGTCACTTGACTCTTGCATACAGCTGAAGGCTGTGACCAAAAATCTCTGCTCTAGAAACTCAATCTGTAATTAAACTTCCTTAATACTGTGATATCAATAACTAAGATGACAAGCCTCTAGTAATAAAATATTAATTTAGTCAAAAAATATTTCCTCACAACTTTTAGGAAAAAATCTGACATTAACCAAGGACCTTTGTTTTTCTTCTTAAAAACATATTTATTACAAAAAAACTTGAATTCATCACTATACTTACTTAATCTATTGGAAAACTATGAAGTTAAAAGAAAAACTTTAATATAATCATGGCAGACAGGCTTCTGGTTAAAATTCTATAATAAATATGGAGTAAGAGTCCCTAGAGATTTAAGACATACAAAGTCCCTAAAGCAAAGAATTGAACTAACAGGCAAAACAATGACAATAAAGTTATATTCTGAGTATTTTGGTCAACTACTGAAGACTAATTGTGTGCCAGGCACTGTACTGGTTCTCATTAAACTTTAAAAAAAAAAAAACTACCAGAAAAGGAAAGTATTAATTATTATTCCCATTTTAAATATGGGAAAACTAACCTTTCCAACACTCAGCTAGTGGCAGAGACAGCAGGATTCGGAACCCAAATCTTATCTAACTTCAGTATTTGCATGCTTAACTATACTGTATTGCTTCCAATACAGTATAATAGATAATAGACTCTGTGTCTATTATCTAAGATTAAAAAAAGGGGGAAGGGATTTGTACTTCTCAGTGGCAAATTTGAGAAATGAACTAAATATGGATAATAACTTTTAGGACAGCAAAAATGTTCACATAGTCAAGCAAATATTTCACATACAAATCCATATAAAATGATGAAAATTTCAAACAAACTTTTCACAGACATAATTTTTGCTAAATACTCACCCATGCTTATAATGAGAACATTGTTCTCTGCTAAATTTTGCTCTTAACTGAACACTGGTCTATCTTTTATCTAACTATAAGTTCTATCTTTTTTAATTTAGAACTACAATATGTAACGTGCCTACTCCAATTCAACTGCGAACTGGCATAAGACTTCTTTCGGTTATTATAACCACAATACGAGAATGAATGAAGGCACTTGATATTTAACTTATTTTTTATGCAAAAAAAAAAAAAAAACAGTGCTGTAAAGTTTGCATTTGTACCTCTGTACCTCTCGCACAGCACCTTCAGAAAAGTCTGCATGTAATAGACCTAAATTGGAGTAAAATTGAAACAAATGTTGAACCCTAGTGAACAAATACAAAAGGGATACAGTAGACAACACTGTTAATGACAAAAAAGAAACCTTTCCTCTCCCACCTTAAGGATCACAAAATAAAGCCTAAGTCAAAACTACAGAATCTTTTTCTAATCTGTTTCTCAAGTCTCCTTTCTAATTCTTCATATAAGCTTACCCAGGAAAAAAACAAGGAGAAGCAAACCATTTTCAATTGTCTAGCACGGCTGTCAAACATATAAGCAACATATAGTTTGACTCTAAAGGTTGATTAAAACAGGAGAGGAATCTATAGTAGTCTTGCATACCCACAGAAACCACTTCCACTGAGCTCATCCAGCTTCCACTCTCCCCAAGCTCCACCTTCTTTACATCATGCATAGTTCATTCATGAAGACAAGTAAGGAAAACACTACGTGTAGACAGAGGCACCTGTCCTATATATCCCTGCCATGGACCTTCAAAACTAATTTTCAAATGGAAACCCCGGAAAGAACACAGACAGAAAAACTCTTTCGAGGAAAGAGTTTTTCATTTTTATGCACACACTGTACTTTCAAAAGTCTCAACGACGAATCGCCTGAATTGCAACGGGATGTGCGTTGCACAAGTTGGCTACAGTAGGCGGGTGTCCCCTTAAATCACACCTGTCATGCACAGAAGTTTCTGGCCACGTTTCCAAGCCTTTTTCCACCCTCGATCTCCTTCCACTGGGCCAAAGTTGGCACTGGCAGCAGCGCCCTCAAAAAAGGAAGCATCCCGGGAGACGTTCGCATTGCATGTGTTGCAAAGCACAGGAAGACAGCAATCCTGCAGACAGACAAGACAACCTGCGTGGAAGGAACCTCTGGCTAACCTTAGCGCCTCAAACTAGGAAAAATAACCTATGGGGATCGGGGATTCGGAGGGAAATAAAGAAGAGGATGATACTCGCTTAGGTAAATTCAAGTTCAGCTCAATAAATCCCAGCCACAGCTGCAATTTGGAGAGGGGGTGGGGGACAGAATCACACCCGGTCGCGCTCCAGGCAAGACACATGGGGTGCTAGTGCTCCCCATCTTTTTAAGGAAGCTTTCCAGCTTCTTCCAGAGCTACAATATATGATGTACATACATCATATGTATATAATATGTATATACATACATATACATCATACATGCATATCATTCATATATGTATATACACATGTATATTAATAATACATAATACTATAATATATATTATATTATATACAGCAAGACTCTGAGGTCTGTGCCTGTTAGGGAAGATGAGGGTTCAAATTAAAAAAATTAAAAAAAAAAACCCTACCCCAAGGAGAGAGAACCAAGCAATCAAGCGACCAAAAAGCAGCTCCCCAAACTTTTCCCAACCAACCACACTTTTCCGCACTCCACTCCGCCACAGTGCCTTAACCACTCCACCGCCTTGCAAAGTCCCAGCGCCTGAGTCGACAGCTATCTCAGACCCCGAATAGGAGCGGGGCGGGGCGGGGGGGGGGGGGGGGGAATGTGCGCTTCCGAGTGGCAAGCTGGAGAAACCGAGTCCAGCCAGCCGGGAGCCCCTGGCGAGGCGGAGGTGCGCGCACTTACTGGTTGGTGGGCGGCGCGGTGAGCGGGATGGCCACCTCTTCCTCCTCGTACTCGGGGCCGTCCAGCGAGTCGCCCTCGTCCACGGGGCCCAGGCCGGCGCCCAGCGCGGGCAGCAGCGGGGGCGGCGGCGGCGGCGGCAGCGGGGGGAAGCAGCAGGTCTCCGCGGGCGGGGCGGGGGTCGCGCCTCGGGGGGCCGCCGGGTCCCCGGCCGGGCCGGGGGGCAGAGTCGCGGCGGCGGCGGCGGCGGCGGCGGACAGTCCGGACCCCGCCGCGGCCCCGCCGCCCAGGAAGCCCGAGCCCGGAGTGCCCGCAGTCGCGCCCGCCTCCGCCGGCCCGGGGATCTTCGCCCGACACGCCGGAGCCGCCGAAGCCGCGGCCGGGCAGGTCCCGGAGCCCGCGGCCGCAGCCCCGCCGGCCCCCGCGCCGCCCTCCTCCCCGCCCGCCTCGGCCGCCATCATGTTGCACTCAGCCCCGCGCGCTCGCTCGCTCGCCCGGAGCCGCCCCCCTCCGGGGCCGCTAAGGCCCCAGCCGCGCCCCCGCACGCCCCCCGCGGGCGGCAGCTCCCGGCGGGCGGGCGGAGGAAACGACAACAAAAGGGAGCCCGCCGCCCCGCGCAGAGCCGCGCACTGCCGCGCCCCCTCCCCGGGCGGCCACAGCCCCGCGGCTCGAGCCGGGCGGGCGGACGGGCGGACGGACGGGAAGCCGACGGGGTCAAATTTAGCGCGAACGCACGCTCCTGCAACCTCCGCCTCCGCCTCCGCCTCCGCCTCCCTCACACACACTCAGGCACAGGCACGCCAGAGGACAAACTTCCTCGAGGCTCGCGCTCCGAGGAAGCACCAGCAGGGAGGGAGGTGTGGGGCTGGGCGGGCGAACCCCGCCACACCGCTCGCCGGCTTCACCAGCACCCCCACACCAGTTCCGGCCACCCCCGCCGCAGCCACCGCCGGGCCCGCCGAGGCCGCGGCTGCCGCTGCATCCTCTTCCCTCCGCTGTCTGGCCGGGAGGGCGGGAGGGGCGGAGAGATGAGGCGGGAGAGAGGGAGGGAGGGAGGGAAGGAAGGAGGGGCGGGGTCGCGCTCGCGAACGCGCACGCGCACGAGCACGCGCTCCCGACCCGGCGCTGCCTCGAGCAAGCGCTGAGAGAAAAGAAAGGCGGGGCCAGAGGAGGAGGAGGAGGAGGAGGAGCCGTGTGGGGCGGAGGGGCGGGGTCGCGCACGCGCACGCGCTCCCGACCGTGAGCTCGCCTGAGCCATCCCTGAGAGGAAAGAAAAGCCGGGCCAGGAGGAGGAGGAGGAACTGCGAGGGAGGGAGGGGCGGAGTCGCGCTCACGCACGCGCACGCGCTCCCGAACCGCAGCTCGCCCGAGCTAGCGCCGAGAGAAAAGAAAGGCGGGGCCAGGAGGAGGAGCAGGAGCGCGCGGAAGGAAGCGTGCGGGAAGGGAGGGGGAGGAAGCGACCGCTTCTCTACTGCGCATGCGCGCTCC
>PVKC010016238.1:0-20937 GCA_004027635.1 Crocidura indochinensis
TCAGCATTGCTGGCCCTGGAGAGACGGGGGTGGGTGTGATGGACAACATCCAAGAGGTGCAGTTCAGGGTGAACATTCATTAGAAATGAGAAGAGCAGGAGCTTTCTCTAAAAGGATAGCAAAGAGGAGGAAATTTAGAGTTTAATGAACAACCAGACTACCTTCACCTAGCAAATCATACCTTCTATTCTGGTGATTGCCCAAACCAAAATAAGTAATAAATGTGTAGAGCTCCACACTGATTTTATTCAGTTACTGCCATATATTTCCAAAGGCCAAGCCAATGTAAAGTAACCCAAGACTTCATTTCTCTTCAGGGGTGCTCCACAGCATCCTCAGAGGCAATGAAATCACAGAATCTATGCAAATAAGATTTTGCAGGAATGCGATGGAAACTATTTCCAAATACTTTTCCTCACACACAAATGAAGTTTGTTTCTCTTATATATGAATGGATAAAAGTAACTAATACTTTTTGTAAGCATTTAGAGTTCATAAAAGAGCTTAAAATGAGCCATTGCTTCTATTTTTAGAAATGTATGGTGAACAGGATACATACACTGAATGTATAGGGAAGCTGAGATTTCTGGTAGGTTAAGAGACTTGCTTTGAATAACAGAAAAAAAATCCATATTGGATATAGAATTAGAAAGAAGATTCATAGTCCAGTACTTTTTAATCATCCCTACTGCCTTTACCAAAAGCTTTGATATTGATATAATATATACACATATATTATATATGCCAAAAATGAAAAAATTAAACTTATATTATAAGCCAACTCGTGGTATTGGTTATCAAGTATTTGACAAATTTGGTTTTTTTGGTCAAAACGGGTAAAGGTGCCTCCCAAGCAGTGTTTGGGATGTGGGGAATTAAACTTTGAATCTCCACATGATACATGTACTTCAGTCCTTTAAGCAATCACTCAGTCTTTCAACACAAACTTTCTTATTTGATGAAGTAGGTGACATTATTCTTACCTAGTGAAGTTGAGCATAGAGAAGTTTTCATAATGTGCCCAAGACAAAGCTAGTAAGTAGTGGCTAAGGAATGTTAAAATGGCATGATTCTAAACCTTCCAACCTCCCATCCATTGGATGAGGGAAGCACATCTGGAACTTCTTTCATTGATGATTGAAGAACCAGTTGATCTAAAGAACCATTCATATTACTAAGATGTCTGGCATCACTCAGGTTCATATTCATTTTCCAACTAGGAGGCTAAACTGAAATCAGTCCTACAACCAGAAATAACCATTATCTGAAATAAGGCAAATAATCAAGATAAATACTGACCCATCAGGTGGATCCCTCCTGCAGGCCACTCTCTGTCTATCATAGCCCTCCTTTCCAATGAGATAATTTTTTCTAATCAGTGGCACTGCCATTTCTTTGATTTCTTTGACACTAAAACCATCATGTTCTTCATTTCCCACATCCAGTTCAGTGATCAGGAATTTATATTTTATTGTTTTATATGTTTATAAACCTTTTTACTCTTCCAGAGATTGTCATCCCTACCAGACCAGAGATTTTTCATAGTCAGTTTTGTCTCCTAAATTCCAAAAGAACAGCTGCTATCTTCATGTTGCATGCTATGAACCTATAATGACCTTCTTTTGTTTTGGCAAGACTTGTTTTTTAGATCTTACATTGTATGTTGTTTTTCTATTCAACTTATTTTTCTCTTTGCTCCCCCTGTAAAATATTTCTCCTCACGATCTCCTATACATGTGTGCGTGTCACATTCATCTCACCTGTACCTTCATTGTAATTTTTCTGGCTCTATCTCTTCCTTCTTGTTTATCCCAAATCAGACATTACTCTAGACTTTCATAAACTCTTGATAATGTGATGTGTTTCAGTGGTAGATGGCATGTTCACACACACGAGGATTGGATTTGACCACTGGATTTAAATATTTTTAAAATGAATAAATTAAAAAATGATTCAGATTAGTCTTCCTTCTCAAAGTCCTACTTTTAATTTTTTGTATGTTTTGGTCACATTCCTGAGCACAGACTCCTGAATTACTCTTGAATCTGTGCTCAGGAATTACCATATGGGGTGTTAGGGTTCAAACTTGGGTCGCTTGTGTGCAAGGCAAGCACCCTACCCATTGTACTATTGCTCCATTCCTCATCAAAGTGCTAATTTTTCTATAGGAGGTGCCACAGTGGTTAATATTTAATTTTACTTTCTGAGAATCTCCCTTAAATTCATCTCCTTTGCTAGAATGTTTGTTCTTTTGGGTTGAGGGGTTCCTTTCTTTCTTTTCTTCTTTTTTTTTTTTTTTTGACTTTTGGGTCACACCCAGCATGACTCACAGATCATTCAGTGCTCAATGATCACCCCTGGCATTGCTCCAAGAACCATATGTGGTCCTGGAGATTGTACTCAGACTGACTAAGTTTACAAGGTAACACCTTATCTGCTGTATTGTCTCTCCAGCCCAAGAGTTTTTTCTTGATCCTCATTGGACATGAGAAAGTACTGGACTCATTAACAACAGCAACTAGGCTCTTTCTGCTTCATGGAAGTAATTGGCATCAGACCAGAAGACAGAGTAAGGCAGATTGATTTAATAGGTCTTATTATAACCCAGTATCCTTGCTCTAGGAGGGTTATTTCTCCAGTACTTGATGCCAACATCAAACTCATTTGAAGGTCAAGAAATTACAAGGAAACTAATTCAATTTCTAGAGTAGAGTTGTCTTTTAGCCAACCTTCCTGAGCAGCTGAAGAACCTGTCTTCTCTAATTCTTTTCCCAGGTTACAGTGGCTGTTCTCTAGAGCGAAGTGATCATGAGGTATGGGGGGAGGAGGAAAAGTGAGTTATCCAAGTGAAAGACACAGCAAGCAGTATCTGATTTATTTCCCCTAAAATAATACATTACAGGGGAAAGTACTTCATGGCAGATGTTTTAGAATAATTCATGAAACAATTTTTTTTTTACCAGAAAAGAAGTTTACTGGTTACTACTAAGCATTCTCAGAATCAGCATGTTAAATAGCCATGCATCAAAGTTAAAGGGACCCCTGGCAGATTTCTGAGAGACTATCATTTGGAAATATAATAATGACAGTCATAAAGTTAAGTATATGTATGCACCTTTCAAAACTCTGTTCTAAAACACCACCTCAGAAATAAAATTCTTTTGAGTTGAAAGGAGTTCCGAAGATTATCTAGTGGAGATATTTCTTTAATTGGCTTACCCCTTTATTTTTCCATTTTTTTCAGAGAATTTGGTCTACATTTATGTTTTTTGTTTGTTTTTAGGTTTGCGGTCACATCCAGCTCTGTGCTTGAGGACAATGACTGGCAATGTTCAGGAAACCATACTTTGTGCCAAAATTTGAATAAAAGTCATGGCTAAGGCTGTAGTCGCATGTTAGGCAATGATCTTCAACTCTATTTTTATGGCCCATCATTTAGATTTATTTTTAAATTTATTTAAAGAAAATGCATCACATAGTTAATATAGTTGATCATAATACATTTGTTTCCAGATAAGCAAAAGCAAAGTCATTGAAAAGGTAAAAGAAAATAATGGAAGAAAAATGAAAAAGTACAGTAACAAGCTCATTTGTGAAAATTATTGTATCATCAATGAAGTCATTAATACAACGGCAGAAGGTTTAGTAAGCTCTTGTTGCTAAATTGAGGTGTTCTTTTAGAGATGACAGCATCAAACAAATGAAGTTGTACAGAAATCCAAAGCTATGATACTACAAATTTTAGAGGCATGTACTCAGTTTCATGGCCTCCTGGAAAAAAGCCCAGTTTGAACATGGTGAACCTGGTGACTGCATTTGTGGGCATGGTTACAGCAGCCAGGCTTTCCCGGAAGGAAGATATGGAGGAGGGTGCCCACACTCTCTCTATAAAGGCCCAATATTGGCATCGAACCCTAAGTGGTCAGATCTGCATCCCTGTAGGGAATTGTAGAGGGTCAGTGATGAGGCAGGCCATTGGGGAAATGGTGATTCTGGTTATGGAGGCAGCAGGCCTGGCTACATCAGGGAGGGAGCTTGGCCCACTCTCTCCTCCTGAGATGGCTAACTTTGTGCTGCATGGACTGCACTAGTGAAGTCATAATCTTTCAAGACTCAGTTCACATCTCATTTGAGAAAAAAGTAAGTCTATGGAGCTGTTTTGGCTTGAACATGGCAACTGCCCCATCATTTGGATTTTTATAGCACACCTGCAAAAAAATCATGTTCTGATTACCAAAACATACTGAATTTTTATAATAATAATATTTATGAAAATGTCCTGATTGATAGAGGAATAGCATTTTGCAATTTCTTTGTTCCTTTTTAGCATAATCTGTAGGTGAGATTCATCAGAGAAATATTTTTGTAAGTGTATCTATTGGTCCTATCTATAGCAACTAGATTATAAAGTTTAGGACTTAAACTAAGAGAAGAATGATGAATTGTAGAGGTAGGAAACGTATATATTAGGTATTGAAAGGCCATTAGAAAAGAGGTAGATGCTAGAGAGATGCACTGACTTCGATTTTCTGTCTCTGGGCTGCCCAGAGAAGGAGGCAAGTTAAATAAATTAAAATTGATGCAGACAAATGCAGTTGCCATGTCTGTGTTCATCCAGCTTCATAGACTAACTGTGTTCTAGAAAGAGATGTAAACCAAGCTGTGAAAAATTATGGGTGCACTGGCTGTGCTGATGAAAGCTGGCAATTTTAGGAGGAGAGGATGAGCCGAATTCTAGACCTATCAAAGTCACACCTGCTGCACCCATCACCCACATCACCCTGCTTCACCACTCCTCTACGACTCTGCAGAGATGTCAATCTGACACAACTTCAAGTATACCAGTATTTAAGATGACATCAACAGGACTTCGTTGGACTGAGAAAGTGAAGTGAGGGGCATCCTCCCCACCTTCTCATACTTCAGGAAGCCCTGGCAGTGGAAACCACACCCCTCAAAACACGCCCCACAGTATAAGCAATATACAATAAAATACCAACAATGGAATTCCTAGACTGTTTGGCCAGAGGCTGTGCAATAACTCCAATTTATTTTTAATCTTGTACTCCCTGTAGGAACACACCAACTTAGATGCCAGTATGTATTTCAAGTCACATCATTAAGTGACAAAAGAAGTAACAGAATGATCAACTCGCAACAAGAACTTACTAAACCTTCTGACAATAACTTAATGACCTTGTTGTGAGACACAGTCATTTTTGTTTTGTTTTATTTTGTTTTGGGCCACACCCGGCGGTGCTCAGGGGTTACTCCTGGCTGTCTGCTCAGAAATAGCTCCTGGCAGGCACGGGGGACCAAATGGGACACCGGGATTCGAACCAACCACCTTTGGTCCTGGGTTGGCTGCTTGCAAGGCAAACGCCTCTGTGCTATCTCTCCGGGCCCAGTAATTTTTACATATTTTCTTGTTGCTATACTCTTTTTTGTCCTTTTTTCTTTCTTTTCTTTTTCCCCCTTTTTAAAATAATTTCACTCCCAATGACCTGGAAACAAATGTGTTATGATCAGCTATGTCTTTAAATAAGTCTTGGTCCTTAAATAAGTAGTTTATACTTAAAAAATGAACCCAAAAACCTTTCCTTCATTTTAGACTGCATAGAAATGCAGGCTCCACACTATAACGTGGGAGTGACTACATCAGAGTAAACTCAGCAGTATATTAAGGTTAGGCAGAGGCAAGGCTAAAAATGATCTTTTCAAGCTACCCATAGTTCCTGTGTAATGTGGAAAATTAGAATTTTCTGTATAGGGGCTGGCGAGATAGCATGGAGGTAGGGAGTTTACCTTGCATGCAGAAGGACAGTGGTTCAAATCCCGGCATCCCATTTGGTCCTTCGAGACAGCCAGGAGCGATTTCTGAGTGTAGAACCAGGAGTAACCCCTGAACGCTGCCAGGTGTGACCCAAAAATCAAAAATCAAAAAAAAAAAAATAAAAGAATCTTCTGTATATCCCTGGTGGAGTGAGTCAGGGTGATACAGGGTAGATTGTGGGTAGATACAGAGTGGGGGTGACTAAGGTGGGGTTATGGCTGAGAACCTGTGGAATAAACTACCTGCACCCTGACCTCATTGAAATCACAGCAAAAACTAGGGCACGATAGCACCAAGGGAGGGCCATAGAAGGGAGGAGAAGAAAATAAGGAAAAAGAGAGAGCAGAGCTATAGTATGGCAGATAAGACACCTTGGGAGAGAGGGAACACACTTAGTGATGCTCAGATGTTACTCCTGGCTCTGGACTCAGGAATGACTCTTGGATGAGCTGTGGCAAACCATATGTGATGACAGGGATCAAACCTGGGTCGGTTGGTAACAAGGCAAATAAATGCTCTACCTGCTTTATTATCTGCCCATGTACTTGCCTTTGATGCAACTGTTTTGACTCACAGCTTGAGCCCTGTCACTGCATATGGTTCACTGAGCACCGCCAGGGGGCATTCCTGAGCACAGAGCCAGGCTGAGCCCTTGAGCCTAGCTGGCGGTGCCCCCCAACACTCCTTCAAAAAAGGAAAGAAAACCAAAAATTGATGGAAAAGAGAGAATAGACTGAAGAGAAAAAATTTCCAAGCTACCTGTGCTACCTGTCTTCAGTAAGGATTGTGGTAAGTGCCAAGGACTGGCAAGTTACAAATCACTGGTTCATGGAACTGCAAGTGCAGGCCACTAGATACTATGAGGAACCAGAAACCACCATGCAAACTTAACCTGCTGCCTCCATCCATAAATAAGCCCCCTCGTGTATCTAAACATCATCCCGATGAAAGAAGGAATAAAGATATCTGAAAGTCTGGGCATTTCTTTAAAAAATTAATGAGTTATGCTTTGGGGACACAACCAGTAGTTCTTAGGGACTATTCTGGGTTGTGTGCTCAGGACTGACCACTAGAGGTGCTCAGGGGACCATATGCCAGATGCAGATGGAACCATTGATCGATTGCATGCGAAGCAAGCAATTTGTACTCTCTCCAGTCCCAGGATGAGTTTTCTTAAGAAAATTGTACCAGGATCCAGAAAGATAGCATAGCAGGTACGGAGCTTCCCTTGAATGTGGCCAGCCAAAATTCAACCCCTGGCATCCCATATGGTCCCCTAAGTCTATCAGGAGCAATTCCTGAGTGCAGAGCCAGGAGTAACCCCTGAGAACCACCAGATGTGGCCCCCACATAAACTACCCTCAAAAGGGAAATCATGCCAACGCATGAAACTGGACCGAAGATTATAGTGCTAAGATAATTTTTTTTTTCCTCACATCACCATAGGATGTAGACTCATGGAAAAAGCAGAAATAGGTTGAGTACTTTGGATGCCCTGCTCCTTAGCCTGATCATCATTCGGTTCAGGAAGCTACTCAGAGGGGTCATGGGACCAGATAAGGCCGCCCATTTTACACAAGAGTAAAACAAGGTCCAGCAATGAAAATATCTCATCCTTGAATAAAGTCCAACTCGGTAGCAAAACCACAATGAACCTTAGACCTGCTGGTGCCAGTAATGTGCTTCTTCTGCAGGTCATGAGCCTCCCCAGTGTCTCTGCAGGAGACAGCCAAGGAAATGAGGCTACAGAACAAGGATAGAAGGTGTTGATGCTTAGATGCATGCTTTCAATTTCCTGTGTTCAGACCAGTCACTGCTTCTTGTCTTTATTTAAAGATGGTCCACTGGCTGTCGATGTTCCTTTGGTGTATTAGACCTGAGGGATGTGGGTTAGCCTTCGTCTATGTTCCTTTCATTGTGCCAAATGTTCAAAAAGGCAAGGAGCTGATAGGGTGATGATTAACTGGACTTTGCTCTCTTTTTTTCCCTCCCAATATTACCTAAAGTTGAAACCTTTATTGGCTACAGATCCTATCCATCTACAAAAACACATTAGAAAGGCAAGGGCTGGCAAATGACTTCAGGCTCTCCCTCCAGGCTATAACTTACCTGACTTTAACTAGATGCTGTATATCTGTCTCTCTTTTCCATGCTCAGCGGTTTAAAGATGGAAGAAATACAACAAATGTGTATGTAAGGGACTATACCCCCCCACTAGTCCCACCCCCCCAATCCTAGGACCGGATATACTAGTTCCAGAAGAGGAATATACATCCCCAGAGTCTGAAATCAAATCTGGAATTCATATCCTCTGTGAATGTATTTTATTGAAAGCAGGAATCAAGAAAGGTTTTGGAATTATTATATTGGAGAGTTTGATTGTATAGAGAGGATTTAGAATTGGAGATAATTTTAGACATGTTCTGCAGACAACAAACTTTATGAACAAATGACAAAACTGGAGCTTTGGCATCAGTTCATCCCAGGCTTTAAAACTAGTCTTCAGACTATGCTAGCAAGTTAAGAAACAAAGGAGAGTACAAGAAGGTCCATTCATCCATAGTATCACAGTCAGGTGAATTGAAAGGTTCACAGGAATGCAAAATAGGTAAGGCTTTCAGGTATCACTGTCAGATTGAGGTGAATTTTTGTAAAAATCTGTTTGGTGACCACGAGACTGCAGTTTACTGTCAAAAGGAAGAAGTGACTGAGAGATAGAGAGAGAGGAAGGGAGAGAAATATTGTGTGTGTGTGTATGTGTGTGTGCGCGCGCGCGTGCGCACGCGTGCAAATGCTGTAAGCCTATGTGTTCACATGCATGAAGTATTGGTGAAGGTTCAGAATTGGAGCCGGTTGAGGCTATGACGGGATAGGGGAAATGACTCCCAGTAATGAATGGGTTGCTGCTATGGTCTGCACTACTGCTTCTTTTATGGATGGAGAACTAGAAATCCCTCCATTGTTCCCATAAGCCCAGACTGTTTTATATCAGTAAACTGTTTCTGAACAACTTTCTCACTCTGGTTAGAGTCACATCATTTTGGATAACCATTGCAGCTCACAGCATTTGTCTGATGAAAACCATCATTTCTACAAGGGCCAGCCAACTCAACAGCAGAAGCAAAGTGATTATGGGCTTCTCGTTCTGGTAATAAAAGAAGAGCTAAGCCCTTTAACAGGTCAGCAAAAGGGTGAGTTCCTTGCTACCCAGAAGAAGACCCTGAATTCTGAGGAGTTCCCAGAAGGACAGAGAGAAAAACAAGTTTTCTGTGCTGATGTCAAGGACAGCTTTTGCAATGCTTGATAGAAGGCTCAGAGGGAAAAGATTGAAACCCTGAGAATGCTAAAGCCACTGGCTATCTTTTAGCCACTCTTTAATTTTGCCTACATCATCCTTTCTCTGCTACTCTTCATTCACATCATTGCAGCTTTATTTGAAAAGAAATCCCCCTACCCCACCTCCCCCGCCTTTTTTTTTTCTTTTTTCAAAACATATGGGAAGGGACTGTGAATATTTGGAGGGCTAAGTCCTTGATGTTTCACGCTGGCTGCCTTTCTAAAGCTTTTGAGCTATTGTCTTAATTATAGCAGCCATAAAAGAGAATATGAAATTACCCTTATAGGGCCTTGAAGAAGAAACAGCAGTGGGCTTACTTCCCTGTATTTCTGTTTTGTGGAGACACCTGGATTATTTTCTTGAGGGTCCCAAATATAGTTTTTCAACCCCTGCAGGATAGAGATGCTTCCAGAGATGAGATAAGCATGGGTCCCAAGTTTTGTTTTACCTTTTCTCTTTTTGGGTCACACCCAGAAGTGCTAAGGGCTTTGTCCTAGTGCTCTGAGCTCACTGATCATTCTTGCAGGGCTTGGGGGCCCATATGGGGTTCTGAGAATGGAACCCAGATTGGTTTCTTGCAAGGCAAATCTATATCTGCCGAACTGTGGCTCTAGCCTTATGGGTCCAGAAGTTTATGCCTACAGGGTTCTTTGCAGGAACAGTGGTTATTCTGACTGCAGGCTTTCTGCCTTGTCCAGAGATGACTCTAGCACTTCTCTCCAGGGAGAGATTTGTAATGTTTGTCCTGTAAACTCTTAGGTAACTGTGTTCTGTTCCACCAGAGGAGGTCATGTGGCTGAAGGAAAAAGATGTGTTTTTCTGTGGGTAGTTAAGGACACAAAGCTGCTGCCAGACAGCCAGCCACGCTGACAGGATTCCCTTTCTGAACAAAGCTCTGTTCCAGCAGCCCAGGGAGAAATGACATTCATTGTCGAGTGCAAATCAATGTGTTGCAAATGTCAGTGATCTGAGACCACTCCAGAAACAGCTTCTTCTGGAAGGTATGCATTGATGAACGTATCCATGCTTTTTCAGGAAGGACAAATTTCCAAAATTCTTAGCCCCTCCTGTCAGAATGTTCCAAGGTATTTGTTCTCCCACTACTTCCCTTATGACTGCACTTTTTCGATGATTTTGGCTAAAGTTCTGAGTCACCCTTCAGCTCAAGTCATCCTGTTTGTCTCTAAAAGCAAAAATCTTCCCCCAAATGCACTGAGGCCAAGAGGCTGTGAGTGACCAGAAAGGAACCTTGATTCTAGCTGGGGGCTTTGAGAAGGGAGCTCAGCTTGTCTCTGCTCAGTACCTTTCCCTGTGGCCTCTTGTTGCAGCCAGATGAATATAGTAACTGCTCTTACTCAGTATTTTTCATCTTCTCTTAATCTTTTATTTTTTTTAATTGGGTGTGTCCCATTGGTGCTCAATGAAATCATGTGGGGATTGAATCCAGGGCTACCTTTAAACCATCTCTGAGCTCATTCTTATCTATTAAATTTTTTGTTGCTTTTTAGGGATCACATTCAGTAGTGCTCAGTAACTACTCCCGGATCTGGATTTAGTAGTTGCTGTTGGCAATACTGCAGGAACCAGGTAGGTTGGCCATCAAACCACAACCTCCCACATACAAAGCCTGAGCTCAGTGCATTTTTGTTGTCTTGCCTTTTAAACAAGTTATATACAATAAATTGTATAAAACCAAAATAGACATCTCAAAAAAATTAAGAAATATATTTTGACAAATATATCCATCAAAGCACTCATTTAATATAGCTCTCCTATGTTCTATAAGAGTATTAACCTTGGGTTGGAGAGATGACTCAAAGGTTAAACATATGCTTTGCATGTGAGAGACCTGAGCTCAATTCATGGTACTCCAGTCTCCTGATCACCTCTAGTAAGAAACACAGAGCACAGAGCCAGTATAGTCCCAGACCATCACTGAATGTGACTTATCATGTACCCATCTCCTAAAAAAGAAGAATATGAATGCTTTTCAAGACCACACGAAGTTTTATGACTATCCCATTACTAAGTTTTTAAAAGTCATTGCAGATTCCCTTTCTATGTGAAGCCACAGCTGTCCAACACCACACCCTACACATCTGACAGAAATAGCCCAGTTCCATGAATGAACTCAAATAATATGAACAACTGAATCTTCTCATGTGAGACCAGACTACATTGAAAACTCTGAGATGTTTTCAAATGGGTATAAACCAAGCTCTGCCCCCATCCCTGCCAGAAACCTCTGCCCACACCAGCCATTTTCCTGACAGAATAAAAGATCCATATCCTCTACCAAACTCTAAAATAATGGCTGCTGACTCTTTCTGGGTAGTCTAGTCTAGGCTGAAACAGGGCCTTCTCCTCTGACAAAAACACCCAATTCCACAACATAACTTTATCGAACTGCAAAGCCACAAAATTTGTTACAGATCTATAGGCCATGGACCACATGGCCTCTGGGGGCCTCAACATTTCAAGATTTTGTAATACTGTGACTACAAACTGCACAATTTCATAATAGTGTAAGCCCAGTAGTATCACAGGAAATATGACAGGAAAGCTATATAGTAATCTATATAGTAATCTGCCAAGCTCAGAGAGACTAAAGAGTAACAGAAAGCTCATAGCACCAAACATAGCCCAGTAAATCCTTAGACACTGACTTTAGTCAAACAGTGTAGAGATCTAACAATCATTTCAACTGACCCTAGTTGATCTAAATCTTGACAATTCATTTGCCTTTGTGTTGTAACAAACTATATTAAGTAAATTTGTTGTGTCTGCATGGAAGCAGGTTATGGTGGTAGGTGAGTAACTGGGTGTCATTTCCCACTTGGGGAAAGCATGCACCAGACATGGCCTTTTGCCTTCCTGATGCAAGTGCTGCCCTTCAAAGGAATTATTTTGCCAAGGGGGCCTGCTTAGAGAAGTCAATCTTTTTTTTTTTTTTGGTTTTTTGGTTTTTTGGGTCACACCCGGCAGTGCTCAGGGGTTACTCCTGGCTCCATGCTCAGAAATTGCTCCTGGCAGGCACGGGGGACCATATGGGGCACCGGGATTCGAACCCATGACCTTTTGCATGAAAGGCAAACGCCTTACCTCCATGCTATCTCCCGGGCCCCAGAAGTCAATCTTTTGACCCTTTGCGTGGACATTGGTTATGATTCCAACGTGGCCGTGACTCTCACTCTCTCTCTTCAGACAAAGGAAAAACAGTACCAAAAACCTCGCCAAAAGTCTCCTGCTGGCTAGTCTATTTTGTCAATCTTACTTCTAGCATCACCTTGGCGCCAGTAACTTGCTTTTTCCTAAGTCTAGCTTTTGATGGTAACAATTATCTTCGTTTCCCCAAAAATCTATTCTCCAACAACCTTGATAATCACCATAAATATTTTTGCCTCTTTCCTCTTGGTTCCTTGAAAATCGGTTTTTCTATCTACCCAAAAACACCAACACCTCCAATCTCCAGCTAAGTTCTTTCTTACCTGCAGTATCGGTCTTTTCATACGCAAATTCTAGGCCTGGTCTCAATTGAGAACATCCCTGCTCTTTCGTTTCTCCCTAGCAACACCCTGCTTTCCTAAACCTGCTTATAAAAGTCTCCTAAAAATAAAATTTGTCACTTGTCCCTTTGACGAAGGACCCCATGCATTTTTGTGTGGTCTCATTTATTTCATTTCATATTTCAGATTCATCCGCTTTGCGCACCCGCTTGATTTTTCAGTGAGGAATATTTGCCCACTAAGGTTTTGCTTAGGGACGTTTGCACATCTGCAGCAACTGGGGACACTGGTGAAGGGAAGGTCACACTAGTAGTGGGATTGGTATTTGAACATTTTTTTTTCAGGGGAGAGCCCGAACGCAGTCCCCTTCTACCACAAATTATGCAGTCGAGTTTCCCACATTTGGGGAAATCGTAGGGGCCAGCACATTCGGAGTGCAATGGATAAGCCTCGCCTTGGGAAAACCACTTTCGTGATCATGGTATCTCCCCTGCCAGGTAAGTATGTATTTGAACATTTGATGCTTCAAATCATTGTTATGAATAACTTGGTAAATCACAGTGGCATAAAAAAACTTTTTAAAGTCACTGCATGCATGTTTTATGTTATTGAACTCACTTCTCCTTTGTAGTCTCTCCCTACCAACTCATACAGTCTTTCTTCCTCTTGCTGCTGTTGGCTGGGGAAGTTGGGGAAAATTCCACCACCTTTTTAAAAAATTGTTTTAAAATATAGTCACTGTGAAATTATAAAGTTACTCATGATTTGGTTGTAGGCATACAATGTTTCCCTATCAATCCCTTCAGCAGTGTGCCACACATTTGATTACCACTTACCAGTCTGCTTCTACAAGAGTTACTCTTTTATTTTTTAAGTTCATATATATATATATATATGAACTTCATAAATAATACTTTACCACCTTTCAGCACCACCTCTTCTTATCAGCTAGACACTTCCTTCCACAATAGATATTATTCCCTCCCTGTCATATTGCCCAGCCCCCTCAAGAGACATTTTTCCTATTGAAAAACAAGACTCATGTTCTTTATTTCCATTGTCTTTGGATATTTGTTATTCCTCCATTACATAACATATATGAGAGAGATCATCCAATGCCAGTCTTTCTTCCTCTGACTAATTTCACTTAACCATAATACTCTTCTTATGAATGGATAGTATTTCATTGTACATATATACCATAGTGTCTTTATCCAGTCATTTTTTATACCTTTAGGTTGTTTCCAAATTTTGGCTATTGTAAGTAGTGCTGCAAAAAACATAGGGGTGCAAATGTCTTTTCTCCATTTTGTTTTTGGGCCCTTAATGTATATTCCAGGACATGGAGATGATGGATCAAATGGAAGCTCAATTCCTAGATTTTTGTTTGTTTTGTTTTGGGTTTTTTGGCCACACCCAGTGACACTCAGGGGCTACTCCTGGCTATGTGCTCAGAAATTGCTCCTGGCTTGGGGGACCATATGGGACACTGGGGGATCAAATCACAGTCCGTCCTAGGTCAGCCACATGCAAGGCAAATGCCCTACCACTGCACCACTGCTCCGGCCTCAAATTCCTAGATTCTTTTAGGAATACCATGTTGTTTTCCAGAAAGGCTAGACTAGTCAATATCCCTATCAGCTTCATTGACTTCTTTTTAAAAGCAATCAATTGTAACTCCAATTCTATTACCAGTGTTGACTTCCCTACATCTGAAATCCAGGTAAAATATCAATATAAATCATACTGTCTGTTTTGTTTTGTTTTGGGACCACAACCAGTGGTGCTCAGGGTTACTCCTGGCTCTGCACTCAAGAATCATACCTGGCTCAGGGGACCATATTGGATGCTGGGGATTAAACCTCAGTTGACCTTGTGCAAGACAAGTACCCTCCCCACTGTGCTATCACTCTGCTTCTAAATCATGAGTCTTAATATTTAATAAAAATTGTACCAAAACGGGGCCTGGGAGATAGCATGGAGGTAAGGCGTTTGCCTTTCATGCAAAAGGTCATCGGTTCGAATCCCGGTGCCCCATATGGTCCCCCGTGCCTGCCAGGAGCAATTTCTGAGCATGGAGCCAGGAGTAACCCCTGAGCACTGCCGGGTGTGACCCAAAAAACAAAAAAACACACAAAAAAAATTGTAGCAAAACAAAGAATACAGTGAAATGATTAGTCAAAATTGAATTGCATTTTAAAAATAAACAAAAATAAAAATTTCATATGACTTAACAAAAAAAAGTGGTCCACTTCAGGGGTGTCAAGAGATTTGCTCAATTTGACAAGATCCTACATCCTCTATAAAATAGGGATTGAAAGAACATTCCTCAAGATAGTAGCAGCTATTTATCAAAAGCTGATAGTCAATATTTTTCTTAGTGGTGAAAAATGGAAAGCATTCCCACTGAGATCAGGCACAAGGCAAAGATATCTAATATCTCTATTCTTTTTTTTTTTTTTTTGGGTTTTGGGCCACACCCAGTAACACTCAGGGATTACTCCTGGCTATGCACTCAGAAATCGCTCCTGGCTTAGGGGGACCATATAGGACACCAGGGGATCAAACTGCGGTCCCTCCTACGCTAGAGTGGACAAGGCAGATGCCTTACCCCCTGCACCACCACTCTGCGGCCCACCAGAGACCCCGACCAGCGGGTGAAGCTGGAGACCACATCAGTAATTCACGGGTTTCGAAGAGGATTCCGGCCTAAAAGAGAAGAGGGGCTGGGAAATAAAGAGACTCGAGATGAAATAATCTGATCAGGAGTCCATTTATTGTGTGTGTGTGTGGGGGGGGAAGCAGATCTTATATAGTCAGAACCAAAAAGATTGTAGGGGGCAAGGCATTCTTGGAATAGCTGTAACTTTCCATGGGAACATCTTGTTTTTACAAAATTAACAAGGTTATCATTAGTCAAGAGGCCCACATTATTTTTGAGCAACAAAATACAAGATCTAATCTCCGCTTGGGCCTACTGGCCCCTATCTTTACAAGGACATCTTGGAGCCTGGTGGTTAACTCCCTAGCTCTAAGGCATGTGGTTAGCACCTATTTCTTTAGGTCCAAGGGCAAAGGCCACACCTGCTAGCTGCACAGGCTGGCAGTTTGCATGCAGTTTGTCATGTAGGCACTTTGGCTCAGACTTTCAGGGACTCCATTTTAATTTTAGTGAGAGGGCTTTTTAGTTATGCCAAACAGTCTCCAACACCACTCCAGCCCCAATCTCTCTACTCTTATTCAGCATAGTATTAGAAGTTCTAGCAGACTGGAGAGATAGCATGGAGGTAAGGCATTTGCCTTTCATGCAGAAGGACAGTGGTTTGAATCCTGGCATCCTATATGGTTCCCTGAACCTGCCAGAAGTGGATTTCTGAGCGTAGAGGCAGGAATAACCCCTGAACGCTGCCAGGTGTGACCCAACCCCCCCCCACAAAAAAAAAGCAAACAAACAAAAAAGAAGTTCTAGCAACAGGAATGAGGCATGAGAAGGAAATCAAAGGGATCCAAGTTGTAAAAAGGAAGTCAAATTATCTCTATTTGCAGATGACATGATATACATCGAAGGCCATAAAGAGCCCACAAAAAACATATAGAGGGTTTCCTGTTCTCCTGCATGCAGTAACCAAAGAAGACCCCCAAAATATAATCTCTCCAGGGCTCATCACAAAGGTAGGCTGTCTCCACCCACAAAGACTGGGGATGGATTCCTGCCAGTGTTTGGGCACAAAGGGACACTTTAAAAAACTGCTCCTTTGGCCAGAGAAATAGCATGGAGATAGGGCATTTACCTTACATGCAGAAGTATGGTTTTTGAATCCTGGCATCCCGCATGGTCCCCCAAGCCTGCCAGGTGCGATTTCTGAATCTAAAGCCAGGAGGACCCCTGAGTGCTGCTGGGTGTGACCCAAAAACCAGAAAAGCAAAAAAAAAAAACAACCCCAAAACCTGTTCCTTTGCTCCCTACCTGGTTTCTTGTTCACCTGTATGTGGCAGCCAAAGAAGACCCCAGCAAACATAATCTCTTCAGGACCCATCACAAACATAGGCTGTCTCCACCCCCAAAGTGGAGAGCCAGAAGACTGTGGCCCCTCTGCTTTGCTTTGCTTCCATGCTCACTTTTTAGCCCATGAATCCCACCACAGCATGTAGTAAAAAACACACTATAGGCATGTCAATGGGGAAACAATGCAGGACAATAGCATGCATGCATAGAGAATAAAGATGGCAGCTCTGATGACCCAAAACTTTCCAATCACCTGATTAGCCTCTCAGATAAGGAGTTTAGAATAGAAATATGGAGGATGCTCATAGAACTCAAAAAAAGCATAGAGCAAGCTGAACAGACCGCAAAGATAGAAATCAGAAAACTGCAAACTGAAATAACAGGACTGAAAAACTTGGTAGATGAAATGGAAAAAGCACATAAAAATAATAAACCAATACAGCAAAGTGACTGGCCACAAAGTCAATACACAAAAGTCAATTGCATTCCTTTATTCAAGTAATGACTCAGAGGAGAAAAAGATAAATGAATCTATCCTATTTAAAATAGTATCCAAAGCCATCAAGTGCCAAGGAATGAACTTAACAAAAGAGGTGAGAGACCTATATCATGAAAACTTCAAACATTTCATGTGCATGGATCACAAGAATCCATGTTAACAAAATGACCATCTTACCTAAACTATAAAGATTCAATGCAATCCCTATCCAAATTCAGGCAATATTCTTCAAGGACTTATTAACAGTTGTTATAAAGTTTGGGTGGAATCATAAAAGCCCCTGGATAACCAAAACTATACTTAAAAACAAAAATCCATTACCTCATTTGAAGCTGTACTACAAAGTGATAGGGATCAAAACATGGTATCGGAGCAAAGACAGAACTTCAGACAAGGGGACAGAGAGCATGAATTAGAATAAAGTCTCTTCAACAAATGGTGTTGTGACAATTGGATAGCAATGTATAATAAACTGATACTGGATACATATCTCACACCTTATACAAAAGTTAACTGAAAGTGGATCAAAGACCTTGAAATTATACCTAAACTTTTTTTGTTGTTTTTTTGGCCACACCCAATGACACTCAGGGGTTACTCCTGACTATGCACTCAGAAATCTCTCCTGGCTTGTAGGACCATATGTGACACCAGGGGATCGAACCGCAGTCCATCCTAGGTCAGCATGCTCAAGGCAAATGCCCTACTGTTGTGCCACCACTCTAGCCCCCATACCTAAACTTATAAAGTACATTAAGAAAACCATAAGCAGAACACTCTAAGACCTAGACTGCAAAAGAGTCTTCTTTTGAGGAATGCCATGTCAATGACAAGGACACATAATCAAATCTAAACTAATGGGACTACATCAAATAAAAAAATTCTGTAATGCAAAAAAACAAAAAAAAAACAAAAAACAAAAAACATGGGCTAAAACTAAAAAGCAGCAAACTGAGTGGGAGAAAATATCTGCACTCAAGACATCAGATAAAGGGTTGATATTTAGGTTATACAAAGTACTCACAAGGATTAACTCCTCAAAATCCAAAAATCCCATCACAAAATGAGGAGATGAAATGAATAGATACCTCTCTGAGGAAGACCAAGAGGTGGTCAAAGGCACATGAAAAAAAATACTCTTCATTTCTTGTAATTAGGAAAATCCAAGTCAAGACAACAGTGAGATATCATCTTATACCAGTGAGAATAATAGCACATACCAAAATATTGGGAACAATCTGTGTTGATGGGGATGTGGTGAAAAAGGAACTCTGATTCGCTGCTGGTGGGAATGTTGTCTGATTTAACCCATATGAGAAATAATATAAAAATTCTCAGTAAACTCAGAACTTACCTGCCATATGACCCAGCAATTCCACTTTTGGGTATCTATCCTCAGGACAGAAAAATATTCGTTCAAAAGATGAATATCACTATGTACCTAAAATATTATTGTGAAAAATTTGTAATCCACTTTGATTAAAATAAAAATATGCAGAAGAAAAAAATTAAAATACAAAAAAAGATGAAAATGCACATCACTATTCATTGCAGTACTCAGTACAATAGAATCAACCTAGATATCCAACAACAGATGACTGGATCATGAAGATGTGGTATATATAAATATATATATATATATATATATATATACATATATATGGGATACTGTAAGGAATGATTCAATCATGCAATTTGCTGTAACATGGATGGAACTGGAAGAGATGATGTTAAATGTAGTAACCCAGAAGAAGAAGGATAAAAACAGGATTATAGGGGCCCGGGAGATAGCATGGAGGTAAGGTGTTTGCCTTTCATGCAAAAGGTCATCGGTTCGAATCCTGGTGCCCCATATGGTCCTCCGTGCCTGCCAGGAGCAATTTCTGAGCATGGAGCCAGGAGTAACCCCTGAGCACTGCCGGGTGTGACCCCCCCCAAAAAAAAACAGGATTATATCACTTATATGTGATATTTAGAATAATTGCAGAAGGGAGTGCAGTGGGTTACAAGGGAGTTGTCTAGAACACTCTTGACCCCAAAGAATAGTGAAAGAAAGAAAGAAATTGAGTGGAGGAGGAGAAGATAGATATAAAATAAAAGGGGCTGGGGCCAAGGGAACTCAGGGGTATTGGTGGTGTTAAGGAAGGACAGAACTAAATATATTAGCCACAAAGTCAACAACAATGACATTAAAATACACAAACTTATATATGGTCCCCTGAGCCTGCCAGGAGCAATTTCTGAGAATGGAGCCAGGAGTAACCCCTGAGCACTGCCGGGTGTGACCCCCCCCAAAAAAATACACAAACTTGAACAACCAAAATGAAAAATGGGTCTATTATGATGGCAGGCTGGGGAGGTGGTGGGATGAGATGAACTCTGAGAACATTGGTGGACATTGGTGGAGGTTGACATTATTGGTGGGATAGGTGCTGAAACAGTTCATATCTAAAACCCAACTTATGAATAACTTTGTAAATTGTGATGCTTTAAAAAATAGCATAAAATATTTGAAAGAGAAAACCAATGTCAGAAATACAAAGCACTAGAAAAAGACTTTGATGGTGGTTACATTATCCTAGCATATAGAATAGATGGATAACTTGTTACATTTTCCAAAGAACTTAAGAAATTTTTACCCCTTGTTAAAAGTCAAGCTTTCTTTATCATATAAAATGTTCAAGTTCTGTTATCATAGGACTGGCAAGGGTAGATGGCAGTATCATGCATTAAACTGCTGCAAACTAACTTTCCATTATTGCTGAAAGGTGGCTTAGATTAGTTCTACTTGTGAATAAAGAAGCAAGTCTTTAAAAATAAATAAGAAAATTGTTCAGAGAATGGCGTGTGCGTGTCTGTGTGTGTGTCTGTGTGTGTGAAATAGAGAAAGAGAGAGAGAGAGAGAGAGAGAGAGAGAGAGAGAAATCCATAATCCATAAAGGTAGACTGGGGTTGGGGTGGGAGGGAAACTGGGAACGTTGATGACTGGATATGTGCACTGGTGAAGGGATGGGTGTTGGAATATCATTGTGTAACTGAAACTTAATCACAAACAACTTTGTAACTTTATCTCAAGGTAATTAATTTAAAAATATTATTTAAAAAATTGAAGGAGCACACAGTTATCCAACCACCTAGAGCTTACCATTGTCCAGTTAGACAGTCTGGACAAAGTAAGCTCATGAACAGGCTGCTGATCAATTATGACTCTCCTCTGCACAGTATCTTGGGGTGAGCTTTCTCTTCTCCAGCACTCTCCCCTTTTTGCTCCCCAAACACAGAAGCACAGGTTCCTGGATTGCAAATGTTGGCATGAAGAGAATCATCTGCAGAACTTGAAATTTGGCTGGGGAGGCTGGCTTTCTCTCTCTCTTTCACCTCAGAGCATCTGTGGATCATAGATAAACTCACTCAGATAAACTCATTCTGGGGAGGGGGTGCAAAGTGATAGTACAGTGGCTAGAGATAAAACAACCACAATGACAAACAAAAAAGCATAAACCCATCTCTTATCTCCTCCACCAGGAAAAGAACATTGGGCAGTTCTTTTCCTACCCACCCTGATCCCTCTCTCCCAGCAGATGTCCTACTTCCATAACATCTCTCTTTATGTTTGCTATCTGACTAGGCTTCAGATGCTGAATTTCTTGATTAGGGTTCCATTATTCAAACTGCCCACCTAATCTCTAGCCCTTTATCAAGTAGTTCCTTAATCTTTTGTGTGTGTGTGTGTGTGTGTGTGTGTGTGTGTGTGTG
>PVKC010016239.1:8378-21043 GCA_004027635.1 Crocidura indochinensis
CACAGACTTAAAAACAACAACAGAAACCCCTAGTAACTGCTTGTTTCTTCCTCCTCTAGCCCCAAGCAACCAAAAATCCATAATGACCCCTCAAGCTTCTTGGTATTAATTTAGATTATTTCCCTGTGTCTCTTGACTGACTATATTCAAATAAATAAAGATGAGATATGAAATTCAACTTAAAAATTCTGCATGTTTCTTGGCCTCTAGATGAGTCTCTGGTTTTGCTGGTTTTACTAGCATGAGACTTCATGAGGAATGCAATGTGGATCAGTGCAGGGCTCTATCTTGCCTCCATATCTACTGTTAGTAGAGGCTGTCTCTGTACCAGGTAAGCCCTGGGAAAATGCCTTCAGAACTGCAGGGATGGGTTTCATTTCAGTAGAATTGAACTTATTCCTCACCAAAGTTCAACCCAGATGAATCCTTGACGGTCAGCCAACAGCCAGCCAACAGCACATACTGAGTCTTCCTGCCTTTTCTGACAATCTTGAAGGTATCCTGTGGCCAGCTCAGGTGCAAGCTGTCTGATAAAAGCAAGGTAAAGAATTGGGTGGAGATGATAGACCTGCACATGAATTTCTACTTTTGAGCTCAGCCATTTCCTGCCATGTGCTCTGGGCTGGACTGGGTACTCCCCATCAAGGACACAAATGCAGGGGTGTGTCCCACAGATGCAGGCAGCACTCAGCTCTGGGTGGATACCCAGATGATTCAGAAAAGACTCATAAAATTGTATATATCATGGCGGAAATCTTGGTCTAATCCTGTCAAGAAGTGGTCTTGGGTTCAGAGGTCACATGTAGGGTTAAAGTCCTGCTCTTGCTTTTTAGATCATGCAGTCAATCAATCAAAAGGCATCTCACCTGCTATACTTACACCTCTTCATCCCAAGGTGGCAACACAAATGCAAATGGCTTTCCTAATCTTAGAGCACCACCACAATGAAATCAATCTCAAGATGCATGCCCAAAAGAGCTGATCCCAAAAGCAACACAAGGGAAAATGTTTAAGTGTAAATGCTATAGAATTAAAAGCTGTGGGCTGGGCTCAGTCCTCTGTATGATCAGTTGATTCTGTGCCTTCTGAAGTTGAAGAAACATGGCTATCAAACTGGCAGATTGGGAATGCCAGCTGGGTCTACAAATGACTATGCGGCCAACATCCCACACTCCAAGAACCAACCTCACTCTGCAAAAAGGTCACTGCTTGCTACTATGACTCCATGAAACTGCAGAGGCTCTAAGCTAGTCAGCCCTTCTTTATGCACAGTTCTCAGCCTTTCTGCACCAAAGCAACAGGTGGGCCACTAAAGGGAAACCTTTTCCTAAATGAGAAGAAAGATTCAGAGTGTCTTTGTGTAAGGGAGGAGGTGGAAGAAAGAGAGAAATGAATTGGGACCTACACAGAACTAGGTCAATGCTCAGCTTTGCCATCAACAAGCTAGGTGACCCTGGGGAAGTGACTGAAAGGACATTCTAACAAGGATGTATCCTTCACACTCTCTGGGGGAAGGATACATAGCACAGTGAATGCAAAATGCTAAATGGGTGCATACTCAGCAGAAGCACCCCTCATTACTTTCAGAGTACAGAGTATCTGGGCCACAACTCCAAGCTGGCTCACCACTCCTCCTCCCATTCTCTCTTCCACCTCCATCCTTAATTCTTCTCCCCCAGAGCACCCTGACTTTGACTAAAGAATATCATCCTTTACATGGAATCTATTATGCTAAGTGAAATAAATCAGGGAGAGATATAGACATAGAATAGTCTCACTCATCTATGGGTTTTGAGAAAAATTGAAGACATTGAAATAATTCCCAGAGATTAGGGCCAGCTCGAGATACGAATCTCACCTCAAAGAGTGGTGAGTGCAGTTAGAGAAATAACTATGCTGAGAACTATCATAACAGTGTCACTGAGTGAGGGATGTAGAAAGCCTGTCTCGAATACAGGTGGGGGATAGTGGATGGAGGAGATGGGGGCATTGGTGAGAACATTGCACTGGTGAAGTGGAGTGTTCTTTATATGACTGAAACCCAACTACAATTATGCTTGTGATCATGGTGTTTAAATAAAGATATTGTTAAAAAGAAAAACAAAGAATGTCATCCTGTACGTCTTGGAGAGGAAGAATGGCTTAAGAATATCATCAATATGTCCCCAAGAAGAAAAGATCCCTCACCCCTTGGGTAGTGGTCCTCAAACTATGGCCCGTGGGCTACATATTGTATTTGTTCCCCTTTTGTCTCTTCACATCAAAATAAGATGTATGCAGAGTGCATAGGAATTTGTTCGTAATTTTTGTTTTTACTATAGTCTGGCCCTCCAATGGTCTGAGGGACAGTGAACTGGGCCCCTGTTTAAAAAGTTGAGGACCCCTGCCGTAGAAGAATCCCACAAAGGTATGGCTATGTCTGAGGGAAGACTGAGAGGTGGCATTGGTATGTGGCCCCATTAGCACATCTGGAAGATGGCAAGTGACCAGAAGAATCAGTCCTGCCTCCACCCAGCCTCTTCTGGCTTGTGGCCCAGATGAGTAGAGCGGACAGGAGTCAGCCCACTGCCTTTGTCCATTGTTCAGCACTGGTGGATCTGGCCCGCCCAGATTTTATCTCTGGTGTGGCTCCAAGCACTTGTCTGCCTGGGTTCAGGCCCTGAGACAGCATCAGTGGGCTGGGCTTTTGGTCCCTGGAATGAGTCAAGGTCTAGTGGCCGAGAGTCGCCCTCAGCTCCCCTCCCACTAATGAGCTGAGATGTGACTCCTGTAGATTTAGTCATACTGCTTCCTGAAGAAGGCCTTGGGTCACCAGCCCTAGTGGTAATTCTCCAGTCAAGCCCAGAGGGTCACACACACCACACCACACCACACCACCACACCTCTCCCACATGGGGCTAGGCTGGGCCATGGCAGGTGGCATGTGAGCAAGGGGTTGATTTCACAAGGGCTGGGCAGAGGCCAGGAGCAGGGCAGACCTGGCCTAGTGTGTGTCAGTGGGACACAGCCTCAGGGCCTGCTGGATTCGTGTTCCCCAGTTTTCCTGTCCAGGCCTCAACGCCCCCACACCCCACCTGCTCAAAAAGCTGGCAGGAGGTGCTTCTGCATGTGGGAGGAGGAGAAGGACAGAAGAACCAGCAACAGGGATATTGTAGTGCTAGGAATGAAACACAGGGCCTCACACTTGCAAGTGTAACCTATCACTTGAGTCACATCCCTGGCCTAACAACTGGAATTTGAGCTCAGTTGTCTTACTATCTCAGAGTGTCTCAGTTTAGAAATAGTGACACTTGAGGCTGGATAATTTTTTGTTTGGGTGAGGGTGGGTAAATTGACTATGCATTATAGGATATTTAGGGGATCCTGAACTTCTCTGCATCAAAAGACAGTAGCAGTCCCTCTTCCTTCCACCCCATACACAATCAAATGTCTCCAGACATTGTCAAACATTTCTGGAGGACAAAACCTACTCAGCAAAGAGCCCCTGAACTGACTAAGCTGAGACAGTTCACTTCTTGCTGGTGAAGACATCTAATATTCTTTGATTCAGCTATAGGGACCACTGGACTCTAGAACTCTCAACAATTTAAGGATGTGTCTCTGTATGAAACAGTGTATACACTGAACCACTGAAGTTGCCTGGTAACCCAAGAAATTTTTCCCAATTTTATTGATGTTTGCATCTATGTCAAAAGCCAGAAAACTATTCAAACGCATTGGAACTTCAAAAATCTAACCTAATCCTTTCCACCAAGGATCTCAAATACACCCTAAGTGATCCTCCACTAGTAGACTTTTTTATCTTCACATCTTACTCTTCGGAGCACAGCCCCAAGTGGGGACATGTAATAGAATGTGGATGTCGTATTAAGGAATTTCTTTAGACTATATTAGCAGTGACTGTTGGGTCTGTGTGCCTGTTTCATATACCTATACCTTGGAGTCAGACCAAGTTTCAGGGGTGAAAATAGGTCATTAGTGGGAAAAGCTGAAATGGTCTGGTTAGAACAGTGTTTCCAGAGTGTAGTACCTCAGGAGGTCTTGTTGGAATGATTTCAGGGTAGGATGGTAGCTGGCATGCCATTAGAAAACACTTTCTGTTTATCCTTTTAAAGAAGGCAGGGATCTGCTTGAGGAATTCTAAGAGAACTTCTGTTTTTCTTGTAAATTGGGCAATAGTCCAAAGTACCAAAGTTTGAGAAACTCTGGTCTAGAAAGTAAAAAAAACTCAGACTGGAAAGTTTAGTCACTTATCTCCATTCATAGCTCATGAGGAAGAGTCAAGTTTGGTAGCCTCATCTGTCAACACCCAAGTCCACACACATTATTATTATTATTATTATTATAATCATCATTATCATCATCATCATCATAATCATCATTAGATTTGGGACCACACCCAGTGCTGCTTGGCACTTATTACTGACTCTTCGCTCAGAAATCACTCTTGTCTGTGCTCAAGGGACTGAATATATGTGATGCTGCTGATTAAATCTGGGTTAGTCACATGCAAGGAAAGCATAAAATCCATTACCCCTTACTACTTCTATGCACCACACATGCTTATTTTTTAAGGAGTACAGTTTTGGCATGCAGAGATAATCCTACCATGACACATATTTGGGACACAAATAACCTGTGAGGGAAGGCTGTGTGAAGAGAAGGCTCTAGGGCATCTGCAGCTTCCCCTTCAGGGAGAAGATAGCTTAGTGTCCCAAACTATGAAAGTGGGCTGAGAACACCTTCATAGAGGAGTCATGTACAGGTACCCTGCTCTTTGTCCAACTCAGTCCCCGTCCTCTCTCTCCTAGACCACCTCCCTCCTTTATATCCAGAGACATCTCTTAAAAATACATCATTCAATATAAATGAGGATCAGGAGAACTAATCCATAGGAGGCTTATCACAAAGAGGGGTACAATGCAGTTAGGGCAGAGAAGAGAAGAAACCACCATGCCAATGATACCTGGAAATGATCACTCTGGACAAGAATTGAATGCTGAAAGGTAAAGTGATATGCATTATATACTTTCAGAATCAGTACTGCAAGCCATGGTGCCGAGGAGGGAGAGAGAGGAGGAGGAGAAGATGAAGATGAAGAAGATAAAGAAGATAAGGAGGAAAAGGATGTGGAGAAGGATTAGAATGAAGACAGAGCAGGAGCGGTGGCGCAGATAGTAGGGTGTTTGCCCTACACGGGTAAACTTAGGACGAACTGCGGTTCAATTCCCTGGTGTCCCATATGGTCCTCCAAGCCAGGAGCAATTTCTGAGCGCATAGCTAGGAGTAACCCCTGAGTGTCACCAGGTGTGGCCAAAAACAAAAACAAAAACAAAAGAAGAATGAGGACAAGAAAAAGGAGAAGGAGGAGGAAAAGAAAGAGTAGGAAGAAGGGGAAGAAATAAAAGGAAAAAGAAGAGGAAAAGAAGAAAGGGGAAAAAAGAATAGGAGGAAGGGATGAGGAAAAGGAAGAAGAGGAAGAGGAGAAAGAAAAAGAGGAAGAGAAGGAAGGAGAAGAGGAAGAGGAGGATGAAGAAGAATAAGATGAAGGAATAAGAAGAAAAGAGTCTCATAGAAAGAGACTGAAGTCAGGTTGAAGGAGGGTAACAGACATTGATGACAGGCAGTGTATATTGGTGAAGGGATGAATATTGAAACATATGTCTGAAATTCAACCACCAACAACATTGGAAGTGCGTATTTCACAGTAATTCAATTTAAAAAAAATAGGAAAAAGGTAAAGTAAAAGAAAATAAAGCATATCATTTTCCTGCAAAAAAAAGAACTTCTCTGGGCCGGAGACATAGCATGGAGGTGGGGCATTTGCCTTGCATGCAGACTGTGGTTCAAATTCCAGCATCCCATATGGTCCCCGAGCCTGCCAGGAGCGATTTCTGAGTGTAGAGTCAGGAGTAACCCCTGAGCGCCACTGGGTGTGACCCAAAAACAAAAACAAACAAACAAAAGAACTTCTCTGTCTCAGTAAGAGTCCCCGAAAATAACAGTTCAAATTCCTCACTCCACACCCTCACCTTTGCACCACAGCCCTCCTGTTTCTGCACTTACTCCCCTACCAGCTCTTCTCTGGTAAGCTTGGAGCAGATGTTTGTGAGTCTATCCTGATTGTCTTCATCATTCAAGCTCTAGATACTGCAGGAGGCATTTTCTTTCCTCCGTTTTCTTAGCTGGTGCCTATCAGTGGAAGGACACAATTTGAGATTGTTGCATGTGAATTTCACAAGCAGGTATTTGATATTTTCCTCTTAAGTCTCAACTGAAAATGCCAAGTTGCAGTGGATCAAGGCGGGTACAGGTGGCTATCAGCAGGCAGTGATCTCTGGGTGACGTCAGACCCTCCATCTACACCATCTGGGTCCCTGGCACCCCTATGGCCAGCCACCTGCGTCTGTGTGTCACTTCAGCAATTATGTGTCTCAGCATCCTCTTCCCTCATGCTATGAGAGTGTGTCAGATGCCTGCTAGTGTCCCTTTAACCCATACAACCTTTATCAAAAGAAAGCAAGCCTACTACAGATGACTCCTACTGCATTTCTGTTTATATGGTAAATTGCATTATTATTTTTAATTATTATTTATTCCCCTTCCCTTTATCTTGTCACAGTTGTTGTTCCTTTTGCACTAACCAGAAGTCACACATTTGGTTGTGGTGCTTCTGTATGTGTTCAACTGAGAATCACACGCTTGCTTGTGGCTTCGTGGATACCAAACATCAAAGTTGCTAGTCATGCTAGCACCACTAGTGGGGTTATATTGGGGACCAAATCAAGAATCATCAGCCTCGGGGCCCGGGAGATAGCATGGAGAGGTAAGGCGTTTGCCTTTCATGCAAAAGGTCATCGGTTCGAATCCCGGTGCCCCATATGGTCCCTGTGCCTGCCAGGAGCAATTTCTGAGCATGGAGCCAGGAGTAACCCCTGAGCACTGCCGGGTGTGACCCAAAAACCACAAAAAAAAAAAAAAAAAAAAAAAAAGAATCATCAGCCTCAGGTTTGCAATGAAGGGTGTTTTTCCCCCACTGAGCTATCTTTAGGACCCCTTTCTGCTTTTTACTTCTTTCTCCTCAAAACTGGGTTATCTTACTGCTTAATGTTCTGACTTCTAGGAAAGTGGACCCACGACATGTGATTTTTTTTTCAGCTTTACTAAAGCTTACCTGACATTTGATCAACTAAACAGTGATATCACACAAATCAAAGAGATTTAGCAAATGTTTGCATTCATGAAACTATCACCACAATCAATTCTATTTGCCTCCATATCCTTGTCAATTCTTAGCATGACTAATCCTTTCTATTTTGGTCATTCTAACAAGGAGCTGGTGGTATAACATGAAGATTCTTGTTTGGTTTTGTTTGGGTGGGGAGTCATACCTGGCAGTGATCAAGGCTTAACCCTGGCTCTGTTCTCAGGGATCACTCCTGGTGGACTCAAGACCACAGGCTATGTTGCAGATCAAATCCAGATGGACCACAAAGCAAGACTACCCATTGTACTATTATCCCAGTCTCTGATAGTAGTTTTTAAGTTATATTTCCCTAATAACTAATGAGTTGAATTTATTTCCATGTGCATATTAGTTAATTTTATATCTTCTTTAATGCAATATTTTTTAAATATGGGGCATCTTTTACTTGGTTTTTGGCCATACACAGAAGTGTTTAGAGTCGACTGTCTACTTAGAAATCAAGCTCAGGTCTCCTGCATGCACAGCATATATTTATCATTGAGCTATCTCTCTGCTCCAATAATTGTTCAAAATTTTAAATGTTTTTCAATTTAATTGTGTGAGATATTTTATGACATATATTTTTTAAATTCCAGGTGCTTTTTGCTATTTAACTAATATGCTTCAAAGACATTTTTTGTGTTTTTTGTAGAAATAAAGCTTTCAATTTTGATGGTGCTCATTTACTTTGTCATTTATGTGTCATGTAAGAAATCTCTACCCACTCAAAGTCACAAAGATTTCCTCCTACTTTTAGTTTCAGGTTAGACATTTAGGTCTATAGTTCAGGTTAATTTTTGTATGTAGTATGAAATAAGACTTGATGTTTTAATTAATATATTTTTTCCTGTATTCAGTTGTTTTGCAACATTTGCTGAAAACATTGTATTCCCCACTGAACTACTTTGGCAACATTAAGAACCTCCTAGAACTATTGTATTGGTGTATTTCCTGACTTTTTATTTTGTGCCATTGAGTTATTTTACAAGTTGTTTTGTTTGTTTACTAATACTAAGCCATCTTTATTACTTTAACTTTACAATAAGTCTTGAAATAAAATGTTAGTCTTTTTAAAGGCAACTTTGCTGATACTATGTCTTTTATCTCTCCATGTATATTTTAAAGTAAAACTTTTAATCTTTATAGAAAATTTTTCTGTGATTTCAACTTAGAGTCTGCAAATCAATTTGAATAACAATGTTGAGTCTTAATGATGAACATGACATGGCTTTACATTTAATGATATCTTCTTAATTTGCTTTCAGCTATGATTTGCAGTTCTAAGCATAGAAGACTCCGATATATATTATTAGTTTTATTTCCAACTATTTTATTTTTTGTGCTAATGTTATGCTTGAATAGAATTGATCTTTAAATCTTTCACTAATAGTTTGTTTCTGATGTACAAGAAAGTAATATATTTTCTTACAATAACTTTGTAACCTATCATGTATAATGTTAAATCAACTTTTTAGTTACTTTGCAGACTCCTTGGGAATATATATATTAAAGGGCACCTTTGTCAGTAAGTAGTTAAAAGAAATATATGCCTGGTGGCTAATTCAAACCCTAGCTTGGATTTCTGATTCATTTAAAATTATCACAGCAACTAACATCATTCAAGTCTCAGAACAGTCTATACTGTGCTCTATACAGTGATTTAGAACAGCATTTCTCAACTTTTTTTTTTCACCATGGTCCCCTTCCAACCTTGTTTCCTCACAGTGGTCACCCTGTCCTCCCAGATGGTCCTCTAAGCTCATGCCATGTTGCATTGGTGCAACTGATACCTGTAGTTATTTAGAATATTCTGGGGGCCCAGCAAAGACCATATGGTCCCTGGTTGAGAAACACAGGTTTAGTCTACCTTGAAGCATGTTCACAAATCAGGGATATTAACAGTATGCCATAATTAAAAGGGTACTATGGTCAAATAAAGATTCAAACATATTATTAATCATAGAGAAATATTTTTTTCTAAATTGCATGACTCTAAAGGATTAATAAGCAATATAATACCCAAGAGGAATATCTTGGTGGCAAATATGCTTGAAATTCACTGTTTCTGTTGTTCCAAGAGACAGCTGTTGGGGAAAAGATTATGTGATTTTTATGTAAGTTTTAGTGGTGGCCTATTTTAAAAGTTACAAACTTTAAAGATGCTTTTGTCGAGCAATTCAGACCCATTCACTCCTTGGAGCCTTCACAAAGCCCAATACCAAGTGAGCCACTACTTGACCATATTATTGGTCTTCCTCTCTTCATGACTCCAATAAGAAGAAACTTAAGATAGAATGCTCAGACTTTTATGGGGAAGGGAGGGTGAAACACAAAACCAATTCTATTCTTGACTCTGTGCTCAGGGGTCCTCCTGTCAGTGCTTGGGGTTGGCTTCCTGCCTCTGCCAAATAAACATTATCTCCACTTAGCCAGTCACCTGGATAGAGACAAAGGAAGAGAGGGAAAGTCGTAGCCATGGCCTGCATTCATCCAAGATGAGCGGGTCACTAGGACCACATGGACAGGCATGCTGGTGCCAGTTCCTCCTAGAGAATAGCAGGGCAGGTAACTCATTCCATTAACCCACCCCCACCACCAGCTGGGCATCTGGGAGGGAGAATGAATGAATGTGTAGGTGTTCAAACATTTGAGCCTCTTGAAAAAGATAGCTTTGCTTTCTGGAGTCACCAGAGTGTCCAGAACTGATCTCTTTCAGAATGGCTCAGCTGGACTGGCTTTCATGACAACCTTAGAATCGTGGACTTGACTGCTTACATGGAGGACTCACATTACTGCAGAAAAGGACAGTCACACAACTGTGTCTCGCCCACCCCTTACTCCAGCCCATGTCCAGCTGAATGAGAGTGAGGAGTGAACACACTGAATAGCTAAAAAATTAGGGATGGAAGGGTCAAGGAAATGTTCTGCTCACATACAAAATTAAAAGTTCTTCTCAAGTGGGTCCAAGAAATAGTACAGCAAGCAGAGTGATTTCCTTGCACACAGCCAACCTACATTCAAATTCATAGTACCCCATAGACATCCCAAGCTGCACCAAGAGTGGTCCCTGAACACAGATCCAGGAGTAAGCCCTGAGCACAGTTCAATAATTTCAACTGCCCCCCAACCAAAAAAAAGTTGTTCCAAAGATGGCTACTTGATTGTATTAATTGGCATATAATTGCCAGAGTGTGGGGAGAAAAAGACCTCATAAGAGGAAGTGAAGAGTAATTTAGTAATCCCACAAAGGCTCAGAATAGATGCTGGCCTCCAACCTTTGAAAACCAGTTGTCCTTTATTTTAGAACTCAAATGTCCCAATTATTCCAGATTTAGATCGGAACATTTTAATGTTGGGCATAAGAGGGAAGAGAGGATGTTCCCTTCCCAAAGTGATATCATTTCAGAAACAATCAGGCCAGTGGGTTCTGTGGTGCACAAAGATCAACAGGAGATGGGGAGATGTGAAGAGGGGCTAGAATAAATGAAAAGGAAAAAAAATTACCCAGAAATGTTCTAGAAACAGTTGTTAAATGAGAGGCACCAAAAGCCCAGTTGGGCAGTTTTAGTGTGTAAGGGACAGGAAAAGAATTTATGCAAAGGCATATAGCTGGGGCTGGAGCAATAGTATGGTAGGTAGGGCATTTGCCTTGCACAAGGCTGACCTGAGTTCAATCTCCAGCATCTCATACGGTTCTCCACATCCCATCAGGAATGATTACTGAGAGTAGAGCCAGGAATAACCCCTTAGCATTGACCAGAGTAACCCAAACACACACACACACACACACACACACACACACACACACACACACACACACACACACATCAACCAGTTTTAAAGAAATTAGAGGCACACCCTCTCCACTGGACCTCTCCCACTCACCACCAACACCACCATCATCACCAGAAGAAGCATGGAGGGACCAGAGAAACTAAGAATTCCTAAATGTAGATAAACATTGGATTTCAACTGACAGATGGCATCATGAGTCTTCTCTTCACTCTGAGATAGCGAATTGAGACCATTGCTCTGGGCTACACTAGTAAATCATTTCACTTTTTGGTTCCAGATTTTCAGTCCAAAATTGACTGTTCTGAAAATTGGTCCACAACCTGCCAATACCAGTTGCATATTAGAGTTGATGAAGGACTATCACCTCAGGATGATTTAGATGCTGTTAACCCCTCTCTAACTGTGGCGTGGCCTTTGATTTAGATAATGGTTTTTAGAATAGGGTCTATAAGGTCTATAAACTACAAATTCCTGGGGAAGTGACATTATCTTGGCAAAGCACACAGGAAGAGAAATTATATCTGCTGTGCACTGGGGGGAAGGGGTACAGTTTGGGCTACATCTGGCATTGCTGAAGGCTTCTGTCATGCTCTGTGCTCAGGGATCACTCCTGAGGTGATCAGGAGTACCATATGTGGTGCCAAGGATTGAATCAGGGTCTATACATGCAAAGGAAGTGACTTAAGCCCACCCTGTACTATCTCTGACCTCTTTGTTGTGTTTACTTGACAAGAATATGACCCTACACTAGCAACATCAGCAAAGAGTTTCATGGAGAAGGGAAAGGACTCAAGCATGATTCCGGGTCCTGAACCATAACAGGACCTCCCGCTATGAGTGTTGGCCTGACCCTCATACCAAAGCCCCTAGGCCAAGTGCTGGAGGTGCAGCAGATGCATCTTAGTCACCCAATCCTAATGGGTCTTTGGTATTAGCTCCAAGAGTTATGGAAAGAGAACGGTGTTACCGTAGCTCCCTGTCCCTGGAAGGATGGCACTTCTCAGTCGCTTGGCTGCTCTTTAACTAGCTTTGATATGACAACTTGATTTTTGAACAGAGGTAAGGGCTGGCCCACTCTGTACCACAGAGTTTCTAGGAGTTCAGCAGAACTGGGACCTAGCTGATCTGGGAGGCCCAGAGTCACCATTTCAACAACTGAGGATCTCCCTCCCACCATCAAGCACCAGAGTGGCAGGCGTGGGCAGCAGTCCAAGTGTTTTGGAGGACAGCAGTTTCTGAGCCTGATTTTAGAGCTAAAGGACAGTCCCTTTATGAAGTTCCCTATTCACCACTCCTGAATACACTCATGTCCCCTCATACTAGAGTACAGTCTAACCCACCTGAGCCTTTAAATGATCTTTAATGTGGTGTGAGTTTGCATGCATGTATGTATGTGGTAGGGGTGAGGGAGCTTAAGCTAAACCCAGCCGTGCTCTGGGGCTACTCTGTCTCTGTACTCAGGGATCACTAATGGAAGAGCCTTATCTAGTCCCAAGGATTAAATTGTTGTTGGCAGGATGAAAGGAAAGTGGCTAAACCCTTGTACTACCTTTCTACACCTACGTAGATGATTTGAGGAGGGGGTGTTTAGATCACACTGGCAGTGCTCAGGGCCCTGTACTCC
>PVKC010016240.1:0-20921 GCA_004027635.1 Crocidura indochinensis
TGCTTTCTACTTCTATAGGAAGAGGCTCTATTTTCTTTTAGAAGATATTCAAAGACAGTCCTTTCTACATGCTTTTCAAAAAAAAAAAAAACTGCAGAGTATTTCCGGCATGCCAAAACTCTATAGCTGTCACAGAGAAGTGCCCTTCGGTGCCATGAACCAATCTCCAGGACAACGTTTAAGCTCGTCTGGTAACTTTCTGATTCTTGTGAAGGAATTGAAGGCCTCCAAGTTCTTGGCGTGATTGACAAGTTCTTACTTGTAAAGGGTACAAGGACAGAGCAGATGTTTATTTTAAAAGGTCTGAGGAAATGGGAGGACTACCGTCAACTGCGTGCCTCACTTGGTGTATCTTCACAAGTATTTCAAGTATGACAAGTCCGTGTTCCCAATACTGCAGCATGAGGAGGTGGCAAACTCTGATGATACATTGGTAGATTTCTCAACAGAAGTCATGAGGACATTTTGGAGGCAGAGGTGATGAGTCCATGAAGGAAGTCCTGAGCAGATGATAATGCCCAGTCCTCAGGCCTCTGAAGGTAAGTGCTCTCAGAGCCCTAAGGAGGCTCCAGGGAGCCTTTAGTCTGCAACTGTTGATGAGCTCATTCTAGTGCTCTCAAGATGGAAGCCAACTGGACATGGAGATGAAGAGGAGAGTGGAGACAGCCAGTGGAACTACCCAAATGGTCTAAGTCAGGCTGTGTGCAGTGCTGGGCAACTGTAATGGTGCTGGCCCTTGATGCTCTGCACCAGGAAGCGATATGTGCCACAGTAAGAGTCCAAAGAACATATTATTGAATAATAAGGGACATATTCAGCTAACATATTTCAGCAATTGGGGCGAAATTGAAGATCTCTGTGCCAGCAATATCATGAGAGAATATACTGTGCCCCAGAAGAAGAGCCAACATGGAAGAGATGGGGACCTGTGATTGATGGAGTCTGGAAGCCAAGATTTTTTTTAACTTCTTACATGTAAGACTGCTAGAATTCTACCCAGTTGGGATCAGTAGACACATAATGATGGACATACCACTGACCAAGCTGCATTTCAAAAGAGGCCCTTCTCTAGTCCAGCAGGTCATAGGAATTGTTTTTCACATCATGGGAATTAAACAGATGCCGTGGTTGGGATTTGGGGAGAGTTTCCTTCTTTGGTTTGCACATCCCTACTTTCCTCAGAGCATTCATGACCCTGGAATTCCTGACACCTTCAATTTAGCATGCAACTAATTTGGTGTGCAACTAAACATATATTTGATACCAAGATATAAAGATCTAACTCACAGATCTGGGAGCAGCAATGTCTGTGTCTCAAGTTCTCTACTGTTCATTCATGTTTGTTTCATTCTGAGGATCATTGATAAAATAAAAGATTTTCACTTAAGAAAACAGAACAGTGCTTAACTGTACATCTGTTTTTCTAGTGGAGAGACAGCAAAAATGAAAGTGCACCTGCTTTTTCAGTGGGGAGTTGTAGGATGTTTTTTAAATTTTCATTATTATATTATTATTATTTTGCGTTTTTGGTCTCCCATGGTAATACTTGCGCCGTACTCTTGGTGATGCTTGGGGAACCATATGGGATGCCAAAAATTGAACCCAGACCAGCAGCCTGCATGGCAAGCACCTTACTTGCTTTACCATGGCTCTGACTTAACAGTATTGGGTTCTCTTCTGACAAATTGACACCTCTTTAGCCCCAAACTTTGGATAGCTGTGTAGTATTTGGATTATCAGATCCATGTGGTCAGTTTTGGGTAAACCGATACTAGGGTCTGTGATTTTAAGCTGGTAGGTTAACCGAAGAGGCTGTGGACTTTTAAATTGATGTTAGTAAAAGTCAAAAGAAAAAAAGTTTACTATAGACATAAATGTGAATACAAAATAATTATCTACAATTTATTGTTACATACCTAAAATCATTTGATTTTATATCATTTTTATATCATATAAAATCTTATATGATAAAAGATAACAAAATATAAAAATCCATGTTTTAAGCAAATATTTTACTGCATGAAAGATTTTGGGCAGAATGGTTCATCTTATTTTTATTAATGACAAAACAAAAAGATTTTAAAATACACATACTAAATTACAGTCCTGATGGTGGTTGGGGGATTATATGTGGTACCAGGGATCACCTGGGTCAACTGCACACCAGAAAAACACCTTAACTTCTATCTTTACATCAAAGTTTTAATTTTTGTCATCTCATTTTTTGTCATTTCTTTTTTTTTCATTTTTGTTTTCATTTTCATTTTTGGCATTTCTTTTTAATAGAATATTTTATTTTAAGCACCATTATTACAAACATGTTTGTATTTGGGTTTTAGTTATAAAAAAAGAACATCCCCCTTCACCAGTGCGACATTCCCACCATCAATGCTCCCCATCTCCCTCCTCCTTCACACCCTGCCTGTATTTGAGATAGTCATTCTATTTCTCTCACTCAATATCATTGTCATGATAGTTGTTTGTGGAGTTGTTTCTGTAACTTCATTCACTACTCTTTCTGGTAAGCTTCATATCATTGGCAGGTCAATCCAGCCTTCATCTGTATTGTCTCTGGATGTAATTACAATATTGTCTTTTATTTTTCTTAAATACCATAAATGAGTGAGAATATCCTTTATCTCTCTCCCTCTGACTTGTTTTACTCATCATAATAGTTGCATATAGTTTCTATATCCATTTATGTATAGCAAAATTTTATGATTTCATTTTTCTGATGGCTTAGCAGGGGTCACAAATGGTCCTCCATACAACATTTTGTGGCCCTGCCCTAGAGGAATCTTTTTTATTTTGTTTTGTTTTAGTTGTTTGGGTCACACCTCCCAATGTTCAAGACTTACTACTGACTTTGCACTCAAGGATCACCCCGACTTTGCCTCCTGTGGCCCCCAGGTAAATTGAGTTTGAGACCCCTGGCTTATTGTATTCCATTGTGTATATGTACCACAGTTTTTTTAGCCACTTATCTGTTGTTGGGCATCTAGGTTGTTTTCAGATTCTGGATATTGGAAATAGTGATGCAATAAATATAGGTGTGCAGGAGACATTTTTGTGTTGTGTTTTTGTGTTCTTAGGGTATATCCCTAGGAGTGGTATAGCTGGATCATATGGGAGCTCAATTTCCAGATTTTTGAGGAATCTCCATATTGTTCTCCATAAAGGCTGAACAAAATGGCATTCCTACCAGCAGTGAATGAGAGTTCTTTCTCTCCACATCCATGGGAATATTGATTGTTCTTGTTTTGTTTTTGTTGTTATTGTTGTTGTTGTTGTTGTTTGATGTGTGTCAGTTTCTGTGGCATGTGATAATACCTCATTGTTGTTTTGATTTGCATCTCCCCTATGATTATTAATGCGGAGCATTTTTTTCATGTGCCTTTTGGCCATCTGTATTTCGTTATTGAGGAAGGGTCTGTTCATTTCTTCTCATTTTTTTTTAATTTTTATTTTGACCAAAGTGGATTATAAATCTTTCACTAATTTTCTGGGGTTGGTTGTTTTCTTCTTGTTAAGTTCTGTCAGTGGCTTCTATAGCTTAGATATTAGCCCCATATCTGATAGGTATTGGGTGAATAGATTCTCACATTCTGTGGGTGGCCTTTGTATCCTAATCACTACTTATTTTAAGGTGCAAAATCTTCTCAGCTTAATATAGTCTCATTAGTTTATCTCTGCTTCCATTTGTTTGGAAAATGACGTTTCCTCCTTGAAGGTGCCTTTCGTCTCAACATGGAGTGTTTTACCTATGTGTTCTTATATATACCTTATACTTTCTATCCCTTTTCTTTCCTATATTCTAAAATAGACACACCAAGCATATTTCCTATACCTCTCTAAACACATTTATTATTATTATTATTTTCTTTGTTGCTTGTACTGATTAATCTCAATTATTTTGTCCTCAGCACCACATATTTTTTTCTGGCAGCTAAAAACTTCATCTGAGCCTCTCAGAAATGTTTTATGTATTTGTCTATCACTGTCTGTTAACATAAGTAAACTATACTATTATTATTTTCATATGCAATAACATAAACTAGTATAACTGAGATAATCATTAAGTGTTTCTTGAAATGACATTTATTTTGATGTAACCTCCGTTACTTAAAAGACAAGAAAATATTATCTTTTTATTTAGCTAACCTAAAGAATTATTTTGATAAAAAATTTAATAACCATAAGAATTTTTCAGCATTAACAAATAAAAATAGAATAGATATAATTTTAATATATTAATTAAAATATCTACTGGGAATTTGCAGCTCTCTTGGTTAGCAATTTTCTACTTTTTTTTTTTTACATAATTCTAATCACATGTCACTGTTGTTCTTTTAAATATATCAATTGATAAACCACTTCATACTAAACTGAAAATGACTAGACTTACCATAATTGATTTTTCTTAAATCTTTAAATTATCTTATCATTAACTCACTAACTGATTAAAACAAATGCTCCCTGACAACATATTATATGTCAATAGATTGTGTAGTATTCCAGTGGGAATAAGAAAAATAAGATATCATTGCTATCCTCAAGGAATAACTTGGTTAGAAGCACTTGAAAAATGAATAATTAAATTCAATAAAGCATTATATTCAGAATAAAATTTGACTAGCAGGAGAAGAGAATATACAAAGAAAGAATTTTTTTTTTGCTTTTTGGGGCCACACCCCGCAGTGCTCAACAAAAAAAGAATTTTAAGAAAACACATTTAGGCAAAAGATAATTAACTATAGAATAATTTCTGATTGGCTTACTCTTTTACTATTAGGTATTTAAGATTAAAGATAGTACGACTGAACAATAAATTATAATGAAAGACATATGCAAAGGAACTTTTTCTCATGTGACTTTATTAAAAAATCACTCAAACATTAGTGAAGGTATTTTCTGTCAACCTTGTACGGTTTCAGTATTCTATCGTTAGGTAATATAATGCACACATCAAATAAAAAGTTATTAATTAATTTATTTAACACATTCTCATTTCATAGTTGAAGTAGAAATGATGTTTAAGAGTGAATTTTTTTGTGTTTTGGAAGTACAATATTACCATAACCCACCTACTTCCAAAGTGTCAATTTCCATCCACCATTGTCTTTAGAATCCTTCTCTTCCAACATTTGTATCCTAACCACAGATTATTTTAATTCTGCTGCCAGAATCTAAGGATTTATTTTCACTGAACATTGTCTATATAAATGAGATCATTTAGTATTTGTCTTCCTCTTTCCATTTTTTCACTTAACATGACACCATCCATTTCTACCCATATTGTAACAAAATGCATTTTTCATAGAGATCAGTAGTATTCCATTTTGCATTCATGACACATCTGTTTTGTTTGCTCATCTCTTTTTGAGCACTATAGTTGTTTCCAGAACTTACTACTGGAATATATATAAAATATGTATATATGTACATATATATATACATATTTAAAATGTTAGGGTCTGAGTCAAAGGACCAAACCATGCAATTGAAATAAAGCAAAGGCTTTATTCTATCTACCAACAACTCCAAACTGTTTGGTCAGAGCCACCTCTAGCAGGAGATGATCTTCCCACTGTGGTCTACAAGCACATTTATATAGGTTATATGCACAACTGTTTTTATTTTGTTGCTCTTTTATTGAAAAGCTGGAATCCAGAAGACTTTCCCACAGTTCCTGATATCTTCTCCTATGGACAGATGTCCTAGGATAGTGTTTATTATTTCTAATGCCCTTGGGCTCTGCATAAAACTTGGCCCTTAAATGGAAACTTAGCCTTGATAGTATTAAAATAAAATTTAACATTGGGTCGACAAAATAGAGTTACTTCTGCTTTTTCCTTCTGTTTTGGGTTTCACAGTATATTTTCAAATTAGTGGTTTTAGTTCTTTAGAAAGGAATAGAGGAATACAGTTTTTGGACTGCATAATAGTTTTATTTTAAATTTATCTCACAGGTCTCAATAATTTTTAGTACGTAGTATATCTGTGCTAGTTACTTGGGAGTATTGTATGTATAAATGAATTAAATATCTTTTTAATTTGTTTTTTTGTAATTTGTTTTTTATCCTAATGACAGAAATTCTATATTTCAGCATTTTTGCTATTAATTTTATATTCAAATTTTAAAGACTGTTGTCTACTTCATAGTGTAAGCTTAGATTTAATTTGTTTTTCTCATATGAAAATTAATTTTGTCTCTTCAATTAGTTTCCTAGTGCTGCCATGACAAATTTCCGCAAACATAGCATGAAACAGTAGAAATTTATTTTCTCACAGTTCTATAACAGAATTCTGAAATATAGATATCAATAAATTCATTTTACCCTGACGGTCTATGGGGAAAAAATTCCTTCCTTAACTTCTTCAGACTTCACTGCTCCAGGAGGTGCTTAACCTCTAAAAGCAACCAAATTACCTGTGGCCTGTGTTTTTATGTAGAATTTTTCCTGCATATGTGTGTTCCTTCTATCTCTAATATATGCCTATACTATTCACCCTAATCTGATTAATTTCATTTAACACACTTTTAATAACATCTACAAATACCTATTTCCATGTAAAAGTACATTTTGAGATTCCAGGTGGATCTCAGCATGGAGAAACATATCAACCTCAAAGCTCTATTGAGACTTGCATTTATCAAAATTGTTGTATTTAGATTTTCCCAATAATAGGTATCTGTAAATCACGGGACCAGATCGGTGGTACTCCCTAGCCTAGAATAGACCTCGGTTTGATCCCCTAGAGTCCCATATTGTCCCCAAGCCAGGAGAGATTTCTGAACTCATAGCCAGGAATAACCCCTGAGTGTCACTGGTGTGACCGAAAACAAACAAAAAAATCTAAAACAATAAAAACATATCTGTAAATATTACTGTATCGTGCATGCAGAAGTTTTTAAGCTCCCAAATGTTGTTCTATATCACATTTCTTTTTCTTATAATAATAATAAATCAAACTTTGTACTACTTGCTCCAAGTACTTTATTATATTACAAATTCTTTCTGCATTTTACTTAGGAGGTAAATTATGAAAGAGATTTCCAAAGTTTGTGTACTTCTTGTAGAAGAAGCGTAGCATGGTAAACAGATATATCTGGTTGCAGAAGCATTGAGTTTAAATCTTAGTTTTTTTTTACTTTCTAGGTAGTTGAATTATTTAAAAAAATCCTCTGCCTTTGCTTCCTCATATGTAAGTAGGATAAAAGTAGCACCTAGCTCAGAATGCTTCAGAGATTACAGTACTTTATTACAAGCAAAAGATAGTGCAGTAGATACGGCACTTGCCTTGGATGAAACTGATTTCAGGGTATGTAGCCCAAACCCCTGCTCAAAATTAGCAGTCTAGTCACATACTTAATTTCTTATCGAGGACTATAATTTTTCCAAACTCTGTATTTTTGGAATCAGACTGTAAAATTGATTTTGATACTCTTTAGTGATTTCAAACAACTACGTCTTACTGTTTTTCACTAGACACATCAACTTATCTGATCAACTGTATTCCAAGAAAACTGAGTTGGAAAATAAACATTAAACAAAAATAATCTTATAAATTAAATATGATAGACTTTACTCATTTTAGTTATTTCCTAAATTTAAAATGATCATCTTACATTTTGAGAATATAAAGTCTAAAACTTCTAAAAAGATGGTTTATTTGAATTCATAAACAAAGATTTTTTATTAATAATTTTTATTTGACCAAATGATTACAAATCATTCACAGTAGTATTTTAGGTATACTATGACATTGAATTTTGACGTGTAGATAATTTCTTGCTTTGCCTTTTTTTCAGAAGAATTAAATCGCCTCTTAATTTAGAAGATATTTTAACCTTAATTGTGACAATGAGTTTTGGTGTGTCTAGAATTTTAAATTTAGCTGATGTAAAGTGGGAGAAAAGCTCTCAAAATGCTGTTGTTAAGAATGTATTTGTCGGGGGCTGGGAGATAGCATGGAGGTAAGGCATTTGCCTTTCATGCAAAAGGTCATCGGTTCGAATCCCGGTGCCCTATATGGTCCCCCGTGCCTGCCAGGAGCAATTTCTGAGTATGGAGCCAGGAGCAACCCCTGAGCACTGCCGGGTGTGACCCAAAAACAACAACAACAAAAAACAAACAAACAAACAAACAAAAAAAGAATGTATTTGTCAAATGACTATTGAAGCAATAATGAGAGAATAATGAGTTTAACTGAACCTGTGAATGTGTAAGATTTAGAGCTGTATGTTAATGACAATCTTTGTTGGGTTTAAACTTATAACCTCAAAACATAAAAAACAAAAAACAAAAAACAATTACCTCTTTGGTAATCTATGGTGGATTCAATACATAAATTTTTCCTCTTCTTTTTTTTTGGGAGTGGGGGGCTATTGGGCCACACCCGGTAATGTTCAAGGTTACTCTTGGCTATGCGCACAGAAATCACTACTGGCCTGGGGGACCATATGGAACTCTGGAGGATCGAACCTGTCCATGCTAATCATCCTAGGTTAGCTCGTGTAAGACAAACTCCATACCACTTGTGCCACCGCTCTGGCACCAAATTTTTCTTCTTTATCTTTGTTTTCTCGGTTGCTGTTGTTTATTTATTTATTTTTTAATGATAAAAATGGAGAAGGGAAACAAAAATTAGACCACTAGATGGCACAAAAATTTCTTGCAAATGTGGTTATTGCCAGCAATTTTTAGTTCCTATTAGATATTTTGTTTTCTTGGATTTCTTTATCCAAATTTAATTTAGATTGAATCCTCATTGTATGGTTGCATTTAATCTACTGTGAATTTCTTTGTAAAACATGGTGCCTTAGTAAAAAAATAAAATTGGTTTACTTCTACCAATGAAAAATATTGATACTAATTTAATTAGTAACTTTTCCCAATTCAAACCTAGTGAAAATTTTAATTTTTGTCATCTTAAGCACTATGTCAATTTTATTAAAATGTTTAAAATATTTATAATTTTCAAGTACATTAAAATCAATTCTCACGAAAGCTGCCCTGTTTTAGGATTTACATTATATTGAATTTTTTAAAATTTATTTTGAAATTTTGTTAAGGCACCAAAATTTACAAAATTATTCATTGTTAACTTTTAAGCATACCATGTTCCAGAGCCATTTACAGGCACATTTTTAAGTTTTGTTGTTGAAGTTTGCATCTCTTGTGCTCAGTGTGATTGAAACTGTGGTTTGGAATTTTAGCTATATCACTCCTTAACACCACCAATGTACTGGAGTCCCCTAGAGCCCCTGGTACTTTTTGTTTATCTCTTCTTTCACCTCTGATTTTTTTCCTTTTTTTTTGTCCTCCCTATATTTTGTTTGTTATCTAAGCATCTTTTCTCCCTTTAAAATTTTGCAGTCTATATAGTACATGCAAATTATAATCCTATCTTTTTCCATTTTCTGACTTTCTTCTTCTTCTTCTTCTTCTTCTTCTTCTTCTTATTATTATTATTATTATTATTATTATTATTATTTTGCTTTTTTGGCCACACACAGTGATGCTGAGGGGTTACACCTGACTGTGCACTCATAAATTGCCCTTGGCTTGGGGGACCATATGGGATGCCAGGGTATCAAACTGTGGTCTGTCCTAGGTTAGCTTGTGAAAGGCAAATGCCTTACCACTTGCACCACTGCTCCAGCCCCTGACTTTCTGATTATTACATTTAGCATGATATCTTCCATTCTTGCATTCTTGTTGCAGTGAATTTATTTCATTGTTCCTTATAGTTATATAGTGATCATTAGTGCATATATTATATCTTATGACTTACCTATTATTGTTGGACACCTAGGTTGATTCTGTATTTTAGCTTTTGTATTAAATACTACAATTAACAATGGTGTGCATATGTCCTTGTGAATGAACGTCTTTATGTCCTGGAGGTAGATACCCAGAAATGGAATTGCTGAATTATGTTAATTTAATTTTTAGTTTACTGAGATATTCCTCACTATTTTCCAAAAAGGATGAACAAGATAACATTTCCAAGCAGTGAATGAACATTCCTTTTCACCATAACCTTGTCACAAATTGCTTCCAGTATTTTTGATATGTGTTATTCTTACTAGCGTGAGATGACAATTATAATGTAGATTTTATTTTCTAACCTAAATACAATGAAGATAAAATGACATTAACTTATAAGTTTGATTATTTCACTGTGTAATGATAAATATAAAAATGACTGAGGTATGTAAAATATGATTTGATTGAGTATAGATATAATATATTTTTATGGATAAAATGAGTTCAGTGTTATCAAAACCACATTTTTTAAAAAATATATGTATAAGGTGAATTCAATTTAGTTACAACTTCTCAGTTTTTTATAAATTTCATTCCACGTTACTAGAAATGAATAGCTGAATGGTGTTCAATAATTTGAGGAAGAAGAGTAACGTAAACTAGATTTATAAGAATTAAAATATCTTATTATTTAATAGATATTATTCAAAGACTTTATGTTGAGCAAAATAAGCAATGTTTTTAATTTTCATGAGTTTACTTATATGATCATCAGGAAAAAACAAATTAAGGAGATTAAAATACATATCACTGGTACTAAAATTGGAGGCTGAGAGGAATTTATTAGCTACCAAAGGCACAAGTGAACTGGAGTGAATGATGAAACTCTCCTGTATAGTAATAGCATTGTCCAGAAGAACTCAAAAATTTTTATGGTCCTCTTCCATGACCTTACTACAACCCTTCTTCCCTGACAGGGCTTCTCTCTGGAGCTGCTCCAGTCATCTTGAACCATGTGCTAATGCCACCTTTAGAGCCTTATGAGACCTCAGTTCTTTTGTCTACAAAGTGAATCTGGGAATAACATTTTAGGGATAGTGACAAATCCCATCTGATTTTATTAACTCCAAAAATTCATTGCCAGCTTCCCACCCACCATACCTGCCTGCTTTAAAATAAAAAGCAGTGAGAAAAGAAGTAAATGGAGGAAAGCAGAAGGTTGCTAATAAGAATGAGCACTCAGCTAAAAAATTCTGTGTTAACATTGTATGAATTTCCAGGTGCTGATGACAGAAGTAAATAGTGATAGCAATTATTAAAAATTATGGATTAAAATATCCTAAATAACAATAAATATAATGATATTTTAATTAATTCTAAGGTAATTTGTTCATTAGTTCATTTGTTCAAATCATGTAAAGAAGAATTGGAAATAAGATTTAAATTTACACCTTCCAAACTCAATCTGTTGTTTTCACCCACTGTGAGGAAAATGAGGTTTATAGGTTTACTGTTGCAATTCTTTGTTATTAGCGAGAATTGAAATACATTAAGAGTTCATTTATTTATAATGATTAAACAAATGTCATCTACAAGATGTGAACTGAGTTTATATGTCTAGTTCTTATTTTCTTAATGGCAGCTTTCACCTCTTGATTTCTCAATGTATAAATAATAGGATTTAATAGAGGTGTAAATATTGTATAAAACACAGAAAGAATTTTATCTACATTGTATCTGCTGAATGGCCATACATAGATAAAGACACATGGGGCAAAGAACAGAGTCACAACTGTGATATGTGCAGAGAGAGTAGAGAAGGCCTTAGACGAACTACCAGCAGCTCGATGTCTAACTGAATATATGATGATTGTGTAGGAGATAAGCAAAAGGATGAAGCAAATGAGGGACAGAAGACCACTGTCAGCAATGACCAGGAGTTGTATCACATAGGTGTCCTTGCAGGCAAGTTTGATCACCAATGGAAGATCACAAAAAAAGCTGTCTATGATATTGGGACCACAGAAAGGTAAATTTATCATGAAAGCCATTTGACTAGATGAGTGCAAAAATCCAACTGTATAGGAGGATAGTATTAGCCCAAGAAGCACCCGTGGGTTCATAATGGTCAGATAATGGAGGGGTTTGCATATGGCAACATACCTGTCTATTGCCATGGCTACAAGCAACATCATCTCACTCCCACCTAGGAGATGCATGAAGAACATCTGAGAATAACATCCCCACCAGGAAATGGTCTTCTCTACTCTTAGGAAATCCACAATCATTTTAGGGGTAGCAAAGGAAGCCAAGATCATATCAATACACGAGAGATTAATAAGCAGAAAATACATTGGTGTCTGAAGATGAGAGTCAAAGGTTACTGTGACCAAGATAAGAAGATTTCCTAATACAATCCCAATATAAACTACCAGAAATCCCAGGAAGAATAAAATCTGAATATTCCGAGATTTGGAAAGTCCAAGCAAAATAAATTCTGTTACCACTGAATAGTTTGCCTTTTCCATTACAACAATTTTAATCCATTACAACCAAATTGAGTGATAACAATGATTGGTGATATTATTTTAAAGCAAAAATAGTTTATGTAGATGTACAACTTTTATTTCAAGCACTTGTTATTTTTGAGAATTTTTGTCATCAGTCATTTGCTAAATATCTCAGAGAAGCATATCAAATAGTAGAATTCATAAGTTGCATCTCTGGAAGAAAAATAAGAAAAACATTTCATTAAACATATTCCATTAATATTACCACAGTTAGCTAAGCTACTTATGGACATCATAAAATAATGACTTAATTTTGACAGTTAATTTTCCTAATCAGGAATAATATATTTGGTTTTGGTTTTGGTTTTTGGACCACACCTGGTTATGCTCAGGGGTTACACCTAGCTCTACACTCAGAAAGCACTCCTAGCTTGGAGGACCATATAGAATTTGGGGGATTGAACGGTGGTCAGTCCTAGGACAGCCACGTACAAGGCAAATACGCTACGACTGTGCTACTGCTCCGACCCCTAATCAGGAATTATTTTTTAAATCAAGAGCAATAAAACTAGTTTTGTTGCAATCATGAGTTATATAATAATTTTGAATTATGACAAAAGAACTGTATTTCAAAAAAAAAAGCATGTTAAGTGTTTTTGTTTGTTTTTGGAACACATCCAGTGACACTTAAGGTTTATTCCTGACTCTTCACTCAGGAATTATTTCTGTAAGGCTCAGGGGACCTATGGGGCTCCAGGGATCAAATCCCATTGACTGAGTGCTAGGCAAACCCTCTACCTGCTATACTATCTCTCCAACCACTATTAAGACGTTTTTGTAAGGCAAAAGAAACTCAGGCTAAAATTAAAAGTCATAGTACTTATTGGGAGAAGATATTAACAGACAGTACAAAAGACTAACAGATTAACAAAATCAATAAAGTATTCACAAAGCACAGCAACAAATAAACAACTAATCCATAAAAAATGTAGAGAAAAGATAGATACTTCATTAGAAGGATATATGATAGTCTTTTTTATATTTTATTTTATTTAAACACCTTGATTACATGCATGATTGTGTTTGGGTATCAGTCATGTAAAGAACACCACCCATCACCAGTGCAACATTCCCATCACCAATGCCCCAAATATCCCTCCTCCCCACCCAGCCCCCGCCTGTGCTCTAGACAGGCTTTTAATTTCCCTCATACATTCTCATTATTAAGACAGTTCAGAATGTAGTTATTTCTCTAACTAAACTCATCACTCTTTGTGGTGAGCTTCATGAGGTGAGCTGGAACTTCCAGCTCTTTTCTTTTTTGTGAGAAGGACATATGATAGTCTTTAAACAAAAAAGTATTCATTAACGCCTAGTATAAGGGAAACCTGAATTAAAATAACAATGAGGCATTACCCACACTCACTAAGAATGGTATAACTTAAAACAAAAATAAAGCAAGTGTTCAGGTGAATGTCAAAATAAGAATCCTTATTTATTGTTGATTAAAAAAAATGTCAATCTGATCCAGATCCTATAAAGAACAAAATGGATCTCCTACTTGACCTTGCTATCCCACTTTTAGGTGAGACACAGAAATACAAAAACATTTATTTAAAAAATATATTTACATGCCTTGCATGTGGCAGACCCTGATTCAATTCTCTGCATTGAATATGGTCTGCCATATACCACTGGGTACAACCCTGCGGAGCTTTGTGCTTGCCCCATTCTTGTGGGTGTCCTGGGAAATCCCCAGGACCACTAAGTACAAGCAGCATTGCATCCTTCACCCCTGACCCATTATTGAACTGTTGGTCTGATTAGCCAAAAATCCCTGAAAAAGACCCCTTGGACTCCTCAGCATGAATAAAACTATGATACTCCCCCACTAAAATTAAATGTACTGTACAGAAAAAATTCAAAGAAATTGAAACTTGATTCATTGTTACTTTTTCAAAGTGAAACTGAATATTGAAGAAGCATTTTAAAACAGAAGTAGGTAACTCTAAAATAATAGTTTTAAAATGTAATTATTTTGTAGTTGTCTTTTGCCTTACTTTTGTTTTGGTTTGAGGCACCATCAAATGATGCTCAAGGGTTACTTGGGCAATGGTGCTCTAGGGTCATTCCTGGTGGTGTTTGGGAGATCAGCTAGTGTTGGGATTAAACCTTTATCTCCTGCATACATCCTTCCAAATCATAGAGCAATCTCTTGTGTCCTCATCTAATTTGTCTTTAAATATTTTATGCTAATAGATAAAATATATTATAGAATAAAATGAAAATAATTTGAATTTTATTTTAGATAATTTATAAGAAAAATCAAATCCTCATTTTGGATATATATTAATGTATATGTTTATATGCAATTTATGTACTTTCAAGTTTATGTGGTTTTATTAAATTAACTGTTCAAGTTATATACAGCTATTTTCCTGGAGCTTAGAGTTTAATGACTGTTCATGCAAAACACATAGAAATTTATAACTTTGGGGCCCGAAGAGGTAATATAGTGGCATTTGCCTTGCAAGCAGACTATCCAGGACCAAAGGTGGTTGGTTTGAATCCCGGTGTCCCATATGGTCCCCAGTGCCTGCCAGGAGCAATTTCTGAGCAGACAGCCAGGAGTAACCCCTGAACACTTCCGGGTGTGGCCAAAAGAAAAAAAGAAATTTATAACTTTATAGCTATATAAAATTCACCTTATATGTGATATATAATACAATCTTCACACATAGTGATTTTTTTTTAGGAATTTAACATTACATGATTTATCAGTTCTTACATTGTCACAGGATTTCAATCAAGTTTCTCTCAGGTTTTCATTCATCTTATAAATCCAAGAATTCTTATTAATATTAAAAATTCAACTTCTGGTGTTAGATAGTATAGCAGGTAAGCTACTTACTTACCTTGTATGTCCAAACTGGGTACAATCTCCACGTTTTCTTAAGCCTTCCAAAAGTGTTTCCTGAGTACAGTACCTAAGCACTGTAGTGTATGTCCTTAAAACAAAGTACAACAAAGAATTATATCTATATTTCTATAAAATAGATTTTTCTATAAAATATGATTTTTACATATTTCTCTATCCCAGCCTGTCTTAATGTTTCCTTTCCTCTTATTTAAAATAAGTTAAACAAAATTCCCTGTCTACATACCATATTCTTCATAGAACCTCAATGACTGTTATATAAAAACATCTCTACACATAAATTCAAGATTTTTAATCTATGTATGATGTCTATTGTGTATTCTATCATTCATTATTTCTAGGTATTTTATGTACATTAGCTATAAAATTCCAAAAAACATGCAATATTAGAAAATAATTTGTTCTAATGCTAGTCTTCCGCTTTAAGTGTATTGGTTCTTCCCTAAGTAATTTTTATTAAATACACAAAGTACTTATATTCCTCAAATAAACATTATAAAAGATATCAGTAGAGCTAATAATGTGAGTAAATCAGTAGTCTTTAATAAAAATTCTTAAAGTGTTATCATATGGAAGCTAATGATAAGGGAGACTTTAGTGTCAAAGAATAATTTGCTCTATTCTTCATTGTATTTTTGTTGCATACATGCAATAATCTATGATTTTTCCTTTAAGTGATTTCATTTTTTTATTTTGGGGTCACACCTAGTGGGTTCAGGAGTTACTCCTGGCTCTGCACTCAGAAATCATTCCTGGAAGGCACAGGAGATCATATGGGATGTCAGAATTTGAACCACAGTCCATCCTGGATCAGCTGCATGCAAGGCAAACAACCCACTACTGTGCTATTTCTCTGGCCCAGGGATATTTTTTATTTATAAAGTTATAGTCTAGTCCTAAACTTTGGAGTTTTAAAATTTTCCTTAGGCTATAGAATCTAGGATAAGAAAGATAGATAAAGGAAGGAGAAAAAATTTGTTTACAAAAATCATTTCAATTGCCTACTTGCCATCCTCTCTATGTAGTTTTTAACTGTGAAAAACTGTCAGAAGTTTCTGAGATGGCTCCATATAAGAGGAGATGAGAATTTTGAAATAAACATCTTAAGCAAAAAAAAAAAAAAAGGAAAAAATAATTGGGGCCGGAGAGAGAGCGCTACAGTAAGGCATTTGCCTTTCATGCTGAAGGATGGTGGTTCGAATCCCCGCATCCCATATGGTCCCGCTTGCCTGCCAGGAACGATTTCTGAGTGTGGATCCAGGAGTAACCCAGAGAGCTGCCAGGCGTGACCCCAAAACAAACAAACAAACAAACAAGCAAAAACAAAAAAACATTTTGAGCTCTGATTAATACACAGATGCACTTAATGTATTTGGACAAACTATTAAGTCGAAATTTATAGGATGTAATGGTCATCAGAATATGATGAGACAAAGAAGAGCTTCACTTAATAAGTGCCCTTAAGAGCATATGAAAGTATTTTTTCATTACAATTCATACTTTATTTATAAACTTAATACCTAAAATATTAAATAAAATAATATAGGTTAGTTAAATTTCAAAAAAATCAAGTTCTTATCCAGAAACTCCCAAGAAAATGCAGTGACATTTTTAAAAATGAAAGAAAAAAATCAATTCATTGCATTTTATGGTTTTATAAGCACAAGGGAATAATACATTTTTTGAAAACGAAAGTGTATAATTATTTTTCAAGTTATTACTCTGATCTAAACTTAAAATCTTACATTTTAATCAGTAAGATATTTACCTGAAGGATATTGACATGGGAACTATTTAGCAGATAAAAAATAAAATTAATTGAAATGTATTAAATCATAGTGAACTTAATAATTTAATTCGCCTATATTGATACCTTATAATGAGAAGATATTTGCCTATTGGAATAATAAATGCCTTCCAGAATTCTACCATATAGTTCAATGTCTAAGTGACTCTCATATCTGATGTTACTTTTACTATGTTACCAAAAAACAATTTACAGGAATGTTGCTATATTGTTTTACTTTATGTTAAGCATTCTGATACTTACCACCTCTACAGAGTGTTTCGAAACATTACTTGATCAAAGCATGCTGAAAAGTCATAGCTTATGTCTTCAAAACTAAAAAATGGTATTAACTTATATATGACATATATGTTTACTTTTTCTGAAAAAAAATCATAAAGAGGGTGGTAATAAAGAAATAACCTATTTTGAGAACTAACAATACCCAACTGATGATCAAATTCCAATGGGAATAATTAAGGTTACAATGTTGCTTCCATGTATTACAAGAAAGAAAATTCTTCTTGGGCATTGAGTAATTATATATTGGTAAGTTACTTATAGTCAACAGCTAATGTTTACTATGCGTATGCAAAAAAGAAGAAGAAAAGAAGAAGATGAAGAAAAAGAAGAAGAACAACAACAACAACAACAAGAGCGAAAACAAGAAGACACACAAAACCTTGCCACACCAGCCCGCCTTCATTTTTTTCTTTCTTTCCTCTGTTTCTTTTTGTTGTTGTTGTTGTTGTTGTTGTTCTCATGGTTGTTGTCTGTGTTGCTGTGGTGCTTTTTTGTAGTTGCTGGTTTTGGTTTTTTTTGTTTGATTTTTGTTTGGTTTTTTTTTTGTTTGATTTTTTTTTGGTTTGTGTGTGTTTTTTGTGCTTTTGGTTGTTTTCTACTTTTTTTCTTTCTTCTTTTAAATTGATATTTATGACCTCTAGACAGACTCCTCTCATTTCTTTTAATTTTTTTCTTTTGTTCTTTTTTTTTTTCAAAAAGAACCACATAACTTGAATCATCTTGCTCTGCTTCATAAATTGAGAGGAGAAATAAGTGGATGGTACCAAGATCATACAGGCACATGAACATTGAGTAGAAAAATAATGATCAAATTTAATCACCAAAACCAAAGGTAATGACAACAGAATCAATATCCAGTCTATAACAAGCCATACAAAAAGGGGACCAGTTATACTAGCAGTCCAGAGGAAAAAATAGGGGTATAGGAGATGCATGTTGGAAACAGGGTTGGAGGGAAAACAATACTGATGGTGGAAATGCTCCTGATTCAATGTCACTATGTACCTTTAAAAAAAAAAAAACATCATTGGTCTGGAGTTCTCTAGTATGAGAAAATATCTCGAGTACTAAAGAGCATGAACTATAAAAATATAACATTTAATGCATACTAACATTAGACCTTTCACTACTATAGACATAGTAGGGCTACAACAAATTCAGAAGACCTAAAGATATATAACTGGGCCATTTAATTTTCTCCTATTTCCCCAATCCCACCACGAGCTCCAAGAAACCTTTTCTATGAATTATCCCCTTTCTCTTTTTACTTGTCCACTGAAAAATATATATACCCAGTAATAGTAATCTAACTTTAATCCCTGGTATTTGAACTAACAAATGCTTCAATTTTTTTCTTTTTCATTGTAACCTTTTTATAGTCATTTTTCTTTAATGTTAGTTTTTAATTTATGTAACATTGGAGTTCTTTCAATCTGCACATATATAGAAAGTAAGATAAATTTTGTTGCTGTGCTTTTTGGAACACGGAGATTTCTGTAGCTGCAATTCCATCTTTGTTGTTTGTTTTTTTAAATATTTTTTCTTGCTGAATCAGATAGGAGTTTTTTAAAAATAATTTATATTATGACCAATATGAATTACAAATCTTTCACAGTAATATTTCAGGTACATAGTAGCATTGAATCTGGGATCCCACCACTAGTGTTGTCTTCCCTTCACCCCAATTCCCAGCATCCCCTTCTTTTGCCCACAGACTGCTGGAATAATTTGTCCCCTCTGTGTGCGTATAACTTGTTGAAGATTATTTATCAATTCTTTTGTTATTTACATTGGGTTTGGTGTTTAAGTCTGATACTTTTTAATTTCTATTCAATGTTCATAAAACTGTTTGGTTCTGGTACCATCCATTTTCCCCCCTCAATTTATGAGGCAGAACAAGATGATTCAAGTTATGTGGTTCTGTTTGAAGAAAAAAAAAAAAAGAAAAGAAGCAGGAGAAGTAAAACAGCAACAAAGAAGCAAGAAAACAAAAAAGACAAAAGACAAAAACCTACAACAAAGACAAAATAAACAAAACAAAACAAAACAAAACAAAAAACAAAATCAAACAAAAGACCAAAACCAGCAACTACAAAAAAGCACCACAGCAACAAATGCAATAACCAAATAATAACCATGAGAATGAAAGAACAAAATAAAAGAAAAGAAAAAATTAAGAAGTGCTGGTGTGGCAAGGTGTTTTCTGTTTTTGTTTTTGCAGAGGCACAGTAAATATTGTATAAATTAGAAAGGAAATTTCCTTGGCCTAAAAGATACAGGGCTTCTCTGCCCTTGAAACATACTTTCATGGAAATAACTACAGGCTCCATACACACTCCATTTCACACACAAAGGACTTTTTTTTTTGTTTTTTGTTTTTTTTGGGTCACACCCAGCAGTGCTCAGCGGTTACTCCTGACTCCATGCTCAGAAATCGCTCCTGGCAGGCACGGGGTACCATATGGGGCACCCGGATTCGAACCGATGACCTTTTGCATGAAAGGCAAACGCCTTACCTCCATGCTATCTCCCGGGCCCAACACAAAGGACTTTTTATGTCGCCTGGAAACTTTCCACTCAGCTGTAGATGGTAGAATCAGGCCTCTAACTAGAAATCTTGGTATTTGCACAAGTCATAGGATGAAGACTAGGATAGAGTTTTTCTTTGCTGTTCTAGCAGTTCTGTTTAATCACTGTTGTAGTCAGTCTTCTTTAACTGGTGGTCTTTGTTTTTGCACAGATCCAAGGACAAAGCCTAGGGTAGTCTTTGATTATGTTTCCAGAAGATCTGCTCTGTTACAGTTGTCAAAGCCAAACTTCTGGAATTAGAGATCTTGGTTATTGTACAAATCCTAGGCTAGGATCTTTATTTTTTGGTCCCAGGTTAAGTTCTGCCCAGTCATGGTTGTCAAAGTCAGTCTTCTATAGTTAGCAAGGGTCTCTGGCTTCCCATTCTATTCTTCACCTGGTTCTGCTAAAAAAAAAAGGGGGGGGCTGGAGAGATAGCATAGAGGCAAGGCATTTGCCTTGCATGCAGAAGGACTGTGGTGCGAATCCTGGCATCCCATATGGTCCCCCCGAGCCTGCCAGGACATATATATATATACATATGTCTCTCTATGCTAAAACATCGGTCCTGGCAGGCTCGGGATATATATATATTCACCAATAAAAGAAACCTCTTGGTAAATTGTTTTATTCTATGTTCTTGACTGAATAAAATAAAGATACTTTACAATGTACATCTCCTGGTAACTTATTTGTCTAGACTGATATATATTGCATATAATGGAAAAAATCAAATAGCTGAGAATTAAACACTTAGTAAAATTTTAAATTTTTTAATTTTTAATAATTTAATTTTATATAAGATGAGTAGATATTTTCTACAGCTATCTCTAAATATATAATCAAACTTTATATATTTTGACCATATATACTCATATTTATTTGACAATATACATTTGACCATACAACATTGAATAGTAGTTGTCAGAGATTATATATCCTGCCCATTGTCATATAAGACCAATATAATAGCCTGTTAATTTTGGAGTTTCCTACTGTTTTCTGCATTATAAAAATAGCCTGGTTATCTTTTTTGTTTGTTT
>PVKC010016241.1:0-20964 GCA_004027635.1 Crocidura indochinensis
CAGTTATTTCCCTATCCTGAGGTTTTTCTTCGGCTTTTCAGTTTTGAAGACAAAGTTACCTTGAGCTAGAGGGATTTTTAGTCCCTTTCTCCCTGAAGCCACCACCACCGCCCTAGGCAGTCATCCACAGTTATTTCTGGTTGTACATAAATCAGGAGATCTAATTCTGCTGTGTTTTATTTAATCAGGACTCTCTTTTTCTGGAAGGGGAAGGGATCAACTGCTAGAAATGAGCCTGTTCCCCAAGATTACAGCCTATTCCCCACTAACTTAGCTAAGGAGAGATGCAGACATCTCAGTGATTAGATGATGGGTGTATCCAGGCAAGCAAACTCCAAGACTGGGCAGACATGGACATTTATTAACACAGATAAGTTATTTTTTATTAAATTAAGAGTGAGTACTTAGAAGAAAAACTCTAGAGAGTAAAAAAGATGAAGTCATATTGAAATGTTTTTTGTTCTTCCATCATGTCAGCAAATGGAAAGGCAATGTGGCCATCTGATTCTGATTCTTTCCAGACTTGTGTAGTGGCAACCTCCAAAATCCAGATCAAGTGTTTGTGGGATGTTCCCAAGAAGAGTATCTGCGGACAGGAGTTAGCAAGAGCAAGTGCATGACCAGAATATAGACAGTGCATTCACTGAGAAGTAAGGAAAGCAATGAGTAGATGCCATGCCCTTTCATTGTATTAAAGCACTACAATGTAAAACATTTCCTAAAGAGTATCCTCGAAAATAGTATTCTTATCAAGGGTTGAATCTTTTGCATAATGTGTCCACCATGCTTGCCTCAGCTTTTCTTGTGCAGATATCACTGAGATGCTCAGTGATAGGTGACTGAATAACTCTATTAATGGAGCTGGGGTTGGTTTCCAGGCACGTCCACCTTCAACAACATCTCTACTGCTTTGGTTCCTTGTTCTCTGCTTCCTACCCATGTTCTATTTTTCTCTTCCTCCCACTCTCCCTCTAAATTTTTCCCACACTTGAACTTCTTTGATAAATGAGCATCTTCTGAACTTGAAATTAAGTGTGATTGTTAAATTAGAACTGAAATGGAGCCTGTACATCGAACAGATTGCTGTTTCAATTATGCTGACTTTCTTTTCATGATATCTAGATGGTTCTTCTTCCTTGCTCTGCTCATTTCATTGCTTCCTAGTTTTGTTACATCAATTTTTTTTGTTACATCAAGATTTTTTGTTGTTGTTGTTGTTGTTAAATTATCTTTAAAGGCTAGCTTTTTTTGTCTTTAAGAGCTTCTAACTGCTTACTTTTAAGTCAGTTCTAGGTTGTTTACATGATGAGTATTCACAGAGAGTATGTTTCCCTGTTGACTATTGAGTTCATGAGAGCACTTTCTTGGAGTTATGTTTCTCTGTTTTTCAGAACTCTAGTTTATAGAACTGCCTACATTGGAATTTGCTTCTAATTTGTTTTTGATGCATCCCTCACCCCCCCATTTTCTGTTATGGTGTGGATTCCTAACTTGGAGCACTATTCCTCAGTGAAAACTTCCCATGGGACATGCCTTTTCTACTGCCTCCTCTAGAATGTATAATGAAACCCAAGTATACCATCCTCATCTTTTTCCTCCAAGAAATGGGATGACTTCATATACTACTGGGAACAAGAAGTCTTTCAATATGTTGCTTTTGCTGACTGAACTGTCTTCTTTGTCCACTGACTGGGACATCACCATTCATCTCTATGAGCTTGTTTAGTTTCTAGTCCTTAAATATGTTTACTTAAGTTTTAATTGTGTCCCAGTTTTTCTTCTGGAAAGAGAAGTTCCTTTATAATGACTAGGCTTGGAGATAAGAAGAAAGTCATGGAGAAATTTACACTATTACTTTGACCCAAAGTCCCAAAGCTACTGTAAATTTTTTATTTTGATTCTTTGTACAAGAATGCTATGTTAGACTATTTTTCTTTCCCCCTTTTTGTATTATTGTTACTTTTTCACCTGAAAATAGAATGCAGAGCATTCTCCACTCTCTATGAAAAGTCTTACTTTCTGAGGGATTGGCAAGATGGTTTAGAGTTTCTTTAGAATTCGACATAGCTGAATGTGCTAGCATAAAATTCTGAAGAAAGTCCAAACCAATGCTAGCACATTTAGCTATGTCGGGTGGAGTTGGATCCATTCCTGTAGTAAGAGGAATAAAAATTGAAGGAAGGGAGGGAGGAGATAAAAGTCACATTTCGTGCCTTATCTTTAGTATTTATTAGAACCATATAAATGTATTCAAAATACCCAAAGCAGGAAGAGAATTGCAAAGTCCATGTATTCCTAAAAAATTCTATGTTTGGTTTTTTTTTTTTTTTCAGTATGTGTTCTGGGAAAGTGTGGAGATAATAGTCAGAGGGTCAAAGAGGGTCGAAGAAGAAAGGATCAGAGAAAGTACAGGGTTCCTTTGAGCCCCCATCTGGTTACCATGCCCAGTTGCCTGCCTGTTTTTCTCCAGGTTTCAGTGGGTGTGGAGAGTAATGCTGTGCACTAGAAAGTGTTGTGGTGTGCTGTAGACATACCATCCACATCACTGTGTTTGGGGTAAAGGGACTCAAGGAACCCTGAAGACATTTTCTTTTTGGTTTTTGGGTCACCCCGGCAGCACTCAGGGGTTACTTATGGCTCTATGCTCAGAAATTGCTCCTCGCAGGCTCAGGGGACCATATGGGATGCCGGGATTCGAACCACCGATCTTCTGCATGAGAGGGAAATGCCTTACCTCCATGCTTTCTCTCCGGCCCCAGTCCTGAAGATTTTGGGCCCATATGTGGTAACTGGGATCAAATCTGTGTAAGAGGGGGCCCGGGAGATAGCATGGAGGTAAGGCGTTTGCCTTTCATGCAAAAGGTCATCGGTTCGAATCCCGGTGCCCCATATCGTCCCCCGTGCCTGCCAGGAGCAATTTCTGAGCATGGAGCCAGGAGTAACCCCTGAGCACTGCCAGGTGTGACCCAAAAACCAAAAAAAAAAACAAATCTGTGTAAGACACAAACTAGTCCTTCTATTTGGTCACTGTTTGTTTGCTTCTCACACTGTTTGCTTCTCACAAAACATGAGGATCTGCTGATCCAAGGTGACACAGAGACCAAGAACAGGGACCTAGTTAACATAAAAACTGGCCTAACATCACAGCCTTTTACATTCACGGGCCATATAACAGCATTCCTTGATTTCAAACTCCTTGTCGAGGAGTAAATTGGGGCCAAATATTTGACTCCTGCAAAGTCTCTTGTGAATATTGAAGGATGGAATGCATAGTAAGCACTTAGCACAAGGTAAGTATTCAATTCTGCATTACCTTTATTTGCATTATTTTATCATCTGACATTATAAAGGACAATGGACCTGCATTAGCAGGCAAATGAGAAAGCCAACATTTTTGTTCCAGGGCCAAATTCCAAGAACTAAATTCTCCTTCATACAGTTTCTCACCCCAACCCCAGTCCCAATTGGGACACTCTTTCAAATTAATCTTGTAATTCTAATTGCAAGTTTATGTCTCTTATGATTTATTGGCTCCTTATTTCTCTTCCAGTCTAACCTGAAAAGCTGCTGTTTAATTGACAAAAGTCAATTAAAGAATGCAACACTCCAGGGACTCAAATGCTTGGATGGCAGGTGGTGGTAAAAGTACTGAGGCCCTGGGTGAAGCAGAGGTTCACTAGCTGTCCTCCCCCAACTCCCCATGTACATTGAAAATGACACCAACTCAAGTGAGCATCAGAGAACACTATTATCTGTCAGACCTGTGCTTCTGGGTTCACTTTCTCAATCCGTCCACCCATGAGAACGTCTGTAGGAAATGAGAAATTTTTTTTTCTTCACAAATTATAGTGAGTTCTGTGCCACTTTTTTAATGTGAACCCAATTTTGTTGAGAATCACAAACTCTGCCCCTCTCTGCCCCCCATATGACCCCTTCTGTAGAGCCAGCAGATGTGGGAATATTTGTGCATTTTTTCAAGCAGATTTCAACTATATCTTATATGTTTTAGAAATATGTGTATGATTGGTTTTAAAAATATGATTAATTTTTATTTTAATTGGTTGCATTTCCAATTAACTAATTATTGCTATTTTGCATTGGTTTTTTTTTTTCCTCCTTGAAGCAATGTAGCTTTCCTTAGAAACAGAACATTTTAGAACAAGATTTTTTTTCTTGCTTGAATTCTCTAGTTATTTTCTTTTTTTTTTTTTTCAGGATGGTGGTATTTGGGGTACACCTGGGGAATCCTCTGGGCTTACTCCTGACTCTGTTTTAGGATCACTTCTGAACAGCTAAAGACCCATATGTGGTGAAAGGGGTTGAATTCTGTAGGCTACAAGCAAAGCAAGCATACTCCTGTAGAATCTTCTCTTCTCACTAGTGATTCCATAACTGCAACACAGAGAGGCCTTTTCTTTTTTTTTCTTTTTTTTTTTTTTTTGTTTTTGGGTCACACCCGGCAGCGCTCAGGGGATACTCCTGGCTCCATGCTCAGAAATTGCTCCTGGCAGGCACGGGGGACCATATGGGGCACCGGTATTCGAACCCATGACCTTTTGCATGAAAGGCAAACGCCTTACCTCCATGCTATTTCCCAGGCCCCAGAGGCCTTTTCTTTTAAGGATCAGGGAAACTGGGAGAAGAATGGAGTATGGAAAGACAAGAAGGGTGTGAGTTTTAGTAGCTAGTTTTAATCTAATCAGATCAAGCTTAAGATAACATTTGATTTCTGTATATGATTTTACTTCAAGAAAGGATCTGTTTCTCCCAAAAAGTGTTTGTTGTGCATTTCATTTGTGTCTGTACCTCATGTATCGTGAATGTGGTTAAATATGTGATTAAAATGATATAATTTTTGTCAAACAGAACTCCTGATAAGGAATAAGGTCATTACATGATGACACTATAGAAATATTTCTATGATATTGCCATTTCTGGGAAACAGTTTTTGGCATTTTTAAGTGATTCATTTCAGGGCCAAATATATATATTTGGTTATTTAGTTAGTTTTATTAATGACTAAAGTGCATGCATAAAATGAGGATGAAAACAATGATTCTATTGTCTCATAGAATAAAAGAAACACAATTTCACTTTGAAAAGGTACAATATTAAACATATTTTATTTTATTTTATTTTATTTATTTATTTATTTATTTATTTATTTATTTATTTGGTTTTTGGGCCACACCTGGTGATGCTCAGGGGTTACTCCTGGCTATTCGCTCAGAAGTCGCTCCTGGCAGGCACAAGGGACCATATGGGGAACCGGGGGATCAAACCGCGGTCCGTCCTAGGTTAGCGCAGGCACCTTAGCTCCAGCGCCACCGCTCGGCCCCCATATTTTATATTTTAAAAATTTTGAGGGTGGGCTTACATTTTTGAAATGTAAAACTCATTCTGAATGAAAAGGATTCAACATGATGCACAAGGAAGTTGGGTTCTGTAGTAAATGGCACAAAAAGAGAGACTAATGCAATAGGCAAGGTGCTATTTTTTTAAGTATTTATATTGATTCCAAAGCTAATTCCAGAGAGCACTTTCAAAATTAAAATAATATATTAGGCAGCACCTTTGAAAGGCATTATTGGTAGATGCTCTCTGGTGATTAACAATGTAGTTCTACCCCTGGGTCTAGGGACTAGGAGAGTGGTGGTCCCATAAGGAAATTAATGTCCTGTCTCACCATCCCTAGAGCCTGGTACCATAGCTTGCATGAGGCAGCTAAGAGATGGATACTGGTGGAAAATAAAGCTTTCTCAGACCAAGTATACACATATTTATAGAAATATTGATTCCTGAAAGATTATATTCATGGATAACCCAGTAGATTTAGAATTTGTTGTTGTTGTTTTTCCGCCACATCCAGTGACACTCAGGGGTTACTCCTGGCTATGCGCTCAGAAATTGCTCCTGGCTTGGAGGACTCCGGGGAATCAAACTGCGGTTTGTCTAGATAGTGCATGCAAGGCAGATGCCTTACCGTTTGTGCCACCACTCCGGCTCCAGATTTAGAATCTTGAACTCTCCTCACACCCAATCTTTGTTCTTTGTTGCGGGATTTTAGATGACTCAGAGAAGCTAAGTGACTCACCCACAGAGTCACAGCCAGCAAATGGCAGAATGTGAACTAAACCCTGTCCTGCTGCTTCCCAGATCAGTGCTTTCCCTAATCATGTTGCCCAGTACCAAAGTCAGATTTGTGGGTATGAACCCTGGGCATATTTTGTAGACCTGACTGGTGAACTAATGTTATCTTGAAATTATATTTTTTGTTTTGTTTTGTTTTTTTTGGCCACACCTGGCAGTGCTCAGGGGTTACCCCTGGCTCCACGCTCAGAAATTGCTCCTGGCAGGCTCGGGGACTATATAGGATGCCAGGGATTGAACTTGGGTCCATCCTGGGTCAGCCGCATGCAAGACAAATGCCCTACCACTGTACTATTACTCTGCCTCCTGAAATTCTTAACAAGTTTTGAACAAGGGGCCCTGGATTTTAACTTTGTACTGAACCTTAAAGATTACATGACCTGTTCTTCTAGTACCTCTCAGGGTACTAGATTTAGTTACCTCCTTAGATTTGTATTCCAGAATGTGATTCTCATGTTTTATCTTGAGGATCCCAAAGAGAAACTGACCAATAAAGAGCTCACGCAAGACCTAAATCCTTGGCTGTTTGGCTTCTGTTTGGTTTTGTTTCATTCATGGCATCTACTCATCAAAGGGCTTATTCCAACATGAAATCAGTTCTCCTATGGGAGCTCTATGTTAGGAAGTAGCCAAGAGTTCAGGCTAATACACACAGTTAGGGTCAGCCAGCATTCAAATGAATGATGGAAGGGCAGAAACATAGTACTTACCTTGCACTTGAGGTTTAATCACTGACAACCCCTAAGAACACCACCAAGAGTGACCCCTGAGTTCATAATTGGGAGTAAGCCCCGAGAACTCCTAAAACAAAACAAAACCCTCCGAGAATAACAATCAATTTGCCCATCCATCTATGCCTCCAAAAAAAAAAAAAAAAACAAATAGATGATTGAAAAGCAAACTCCACCTTGTGTGTTTGGTGTATTGCTAATTGTTTTTTGCTGTTTATTTTTCCACTGAACCAATTGATTTGTCAGCGAATGGCCCAAAAGAAACAATTGTTCTGATGTTATTTGGAGACCGCTGCTGGCTTTTGTTGTATACAGAATGGTTTCCTTTCTAATGGGGCCTGACTCATACACTCAGCTGATATGATGAAGTGTGGAACCTGCTCATAAAGGCTCATTTATCAGCTTAACTGTCTCCCTTCCACCCAAGGCTGGTCTTTGGCAATGCTAGGAGCTGAACAGTGTCTGTTTGACATTCCACCCCTCCCTTTCTTTTGAGCATTATCCGACATTTTTCTTCACATACAAAATACCCAATTGTCCAAGGCCACTCCTGTCACCCCCCCCGCCCTTGGCAGTAAAATGGCTTTATATTTTCACCGCAGGTTAACCTGTGCTGGTTCCCATTTCCTTGGAGAGTCTGATCTCTGTGTCCCAGCTGCAGTTTTCAATGTACACCTTCACCCCAGCTGCCTTGTATGAGTTGCTGATACATCCCTGTGCAGACTGCCATAAACCTCAATTCAAGTGACTGCACATACACGGGCTGTTACTGCCAGTTCGTTTCAGTACTGTGATACTTTGGTTCTGTGCTGACAACAACTCACTACAAATATTTAGTGTTGGGCTTGGTAGAAGTTAGAGGTCAATTGCCCCAGTGTTGATCAACAGGTGAGAACCCCAGTAACATATGTCCTATCCATGTTCTGGAGTCCTTAAGAATATGACCCGGAACTTAGGGAGGAGAAAGAAAGAGAGGTAAAGAAATCAAGGTGTGAAGGAAGATGAGAATGAGAAGTAATTGGGGAACAGGAACCAGGACCTCTGTTATACCAGTGATGTGGGAGAGTGGTATGGCTATAAATCCAAAGCATAGACTCAACAACATGTGAGATTTGAGCTGCAGCCACTGAACTTTGTAATGTGCCTGTTGAGGTGACAGGTAGCAGGATGATGGAGTAAGGGAGCACTGATGATGAGAATTGACACTGGTGGTGGGATTGTGTTGAAATATATGTTTAAAACTCAATTATAATTAACTTTGTAAGTCATTGTTCTTTAAATAAATAATAAAAAATAGCTATTTTTCATGTTTGGTACCACAAAAAGTTAAAGCCCTAACAAGCATAAGTTATAGAAAAGATTTGGAGTGATAGTACTATAGAAATTGTGCTTGCCTTGAACATGGCTGAATTCAATCCTCTGCATCCCATATGGTCCCCAGAGCCTCACCAAGAGTAATTCCTGAGTGCAGATACAGGAGTAAAGCCTAGACACCACCAGGCATGACCTAAAGACAAACAAAAAAGAGCATACAGAATATATTTTGTTTGTCTTGTATACTTGACAGTATTCATCTATGTTGTAAATGACAGCATTTCTTTCATTTTATGGCTAAATAATATTTCATTATGTATGCATATACACATTATATATTTTTATGTAAAGGAGGCAGAGAAAGACCTTATCTAAAGTTTTGCTTTCTTTTATTTTTTAACTTGACTGATTGATTGGTTTCTGGGCCACACCCACTGGCGCTCAGGGGTTACTTCTGACTCTGCACTCAGAAATCGCCCATGGCAGGCATATGGGATGCTGGGATTTGAGCAGGGTCCCTCCCATGTCAGCTGCATGCAAGGCAAACGCCCTACTGCTGTGCTATCACTCTGGCCCTAAGTTTTCTATCTGAGTTTTCATTACCTATAGTCAACTATTGTCTGAGAGTATAAAGTACAATTTCAGAGAGAAATCCATTCATATACTGTATCATTGTATATTGTGGGGATTATTTTATTTGGTTACTTTATAATAAGAGTGTAAGAATATGAGAAATGAATATTTGGGACTATTTACTATTTGTGACTTAAAGTATCCTCTTAGAGCCTTGAAATTTAACCTCTTCATCTCTCTCCTTATCATTTCTATCCCCATCTTTCCCTTATCTATCTATCTATCTATCTATCTATCTATCTATCTATCTATCTATCTATCTATCTATCTATCTATCTATCTATCTATCTATCTATCTGTCTGTCTGTCTTCCTGTCTTCCTGTCTGTCTGTCTGTTTGTTTGTCTCTCTGTCTTTCATATCTCACAGTTTCTTCACCCATTTTTTCCATCAGTGACACTTAGGTTGTGTTCATGCCTTGGCTTTTGTGAATAATGCTGCCTTCTGAGATCATGATTTTGTTTCCTCTGGGTATATATATATATATATATACCCAGAGGAAGCATATATATACATATATAACATATACATATATACCCAGAGATGGGATTGATGGAGAATACGATTTTTAAATACTTTTTATTGTGACCAAAGTGAATTATGAGTCTTTCACAGTAATATTTAAGGTAAATAGTGACAGTGAATCAGGGCCATCCATTCCCACCACCAGTGCTGTCCACCTTCCACCCCTGTTCCCAGCATGCATCCTATGTCTCCCTCCTTTGTTCCCTGGACTGCTAGTATAATTGCTCCCCTCTGTGTATAACTTGTTGTAGATTGGATATTGATTCTATTGTTGTTGACTTTGAGTTTGGTGTTTAAGTCTGATTTTTTTTTATTTTCACTCAATGTTCATATGACTATTTGTCCTGGTACCCTTTGGACTAAGTTCCATAGAAGCTCTAATAACTCGTAGTTTCACCAGTAAAGCACAAAGACTGGTTTTCCTTTTCCTACACATCTTCAACAACTTAGGTTATCTTTTCTTTTGATAAAAGCCATTCTAATAATGTGAGATTATATTTGGTTTTGACTTATATTTCCCTGATATTGAGCTTTTTCTCATTCATATATATATATATATATATATATATATATATATATATATATATATATATATATATATATATATATATATATATTTCGAAAAGTATCTACTCAGGTTGATTGCACATTTTTAAAGTAGAAAATTTTTATATCTCCTTACTATTGAATGATTTGAATTTGTTATGTATTTTGGGCATTTGTCACTTATCAGACATATGGCTTGCAAATATTTTTCCTACTTCATAGGTTATCTCTTCACTCTGCTGATTGTTTCTGTTGCTATACAGAAACTTTCTAGCTTTATGTATTTCCATTTTGTTCATTTTCTCTATAGTTTTGGGTGTTATGATAAAGCCTTTGTTTAATATTGAGTTAATTTTTGTATATGATGTGATTAAGAGTTTAATTATATTGTTCAGTTTCTCTATATTTAGTTTTCCTAGCACCATTTTTTGTAAAGACTATCCTTTTCCCTAGGGTGGGTTCTTGGTGTTTCTATTGAATTAATCATAATGTGTTGGTTAATGCCTGTGCTTTCTATTTTTTTATTTGGCATACCTACACATATAGTACCACACTGCTTTGATTTATATAAATTTAGTATATTTTGATTTTGTCTTCATACTATATTATAATGTTCCCAACTTTGTTTTCCTTCTTAATATTATTATGATTATTCAAGATCTTTGTGGATCCATACAAATTTTAGGATTTATTTTTCTATTTATGTGGACAATACTATTTGAGATTTGATGAACATGAAACTTTACAATTAAATTAATTTTTATAAGTTATGACAATGCTACATATTTGTTCTACAGTTCATTTCATATTTATTTTATAATATCCATCATATGGATCTTCATTTTTCTTGATTAAATATATTCCTAAGTATTATGATTTTTTGACACTAATATAAGTGGAATTGCTTTCTTATTTTCTTTTTTTAAATTAATATCTTTATTTAAACACCTTGTTTACAAACATGGTTATGATTGGGTTTCAGTCATGTAAAGAACACCTCACTTCACCAGTGCAACATTCCCATCACCAATGTCCCACATCTCCCCTTTTTGAAAAATTCATTATTAACATGTTAGAGCTGAATTGATTTTTGCATATTTATTTTGTTTCCTTCCAGTTTACTGTTTGTCTATGAAGTCTATTTTTCTAAAAGACTTTGAGATTTTCTCTATACAGGATCATGTCATCTGCAGACACATTTTTTTCTTCTTTTCTAATTTTGATGCTTTAATTCTACCTTCTTACCTATTTTCTTTGTGAGAATTTCAAAGATGAGAACCTTGTACAATGGGTAACTATGAGTATCCTCGTCTTGTTCTTAATCTGAGAGAAAAAAGAACAGTATAATGTTATTTGTGAGTTTTCTTATGTGATCTTATTCTATGTGACTTTTATTATAGTTTTTCTCTCCATGCAAAGACTTCTTTCTCTGGGTTTCACTGTAATATATTGAAGGAGAGATGACATGGCATTTAGTTCAGTGAGGCGCGGTCTAGTACAATATTATTGAAGGGGTATATTATAAACCCAGAAAATGATTTTTATAGTTCTGAAAACTGGAGCCATAAATAAGAGTATCAGTATGGGCATATACTGGGAAAACTTTCTTCCACATTGCAGACTTTTAACTTCTCACTGAGTCTTCACCTGTGAAAAGTCATTGGAGGTTTCTTTTGATAAATTCATTGATCTCATTTATTAAAGTTCCATCACTCAAAGGTAGCACATCATAATACCATCATAGAGGACATTAGATTTCAATATATGAATCTGAGGAAAACACATTTAGACCATAGCATGTAGGTAGCGATACACCTTTTTCTACTTCTTTCCATGCAATCTTTTCATGCATGAAAAGATGTGTTTGTGCTCTACCCAGATGCTGCAAACTCTCACTTGGTTTTCTTATGTTTCATGAAAGTATTTTTATGAATAGATAGTTAAATTGATGTTTCCACGAGGAATGCCTGCTGGAAATTCTCAATCTGCCATCTTGCTGATATCACTCTTACTATCACTCTATCACCACATATTTTCCTTCATTACTGGTGTTTTATCATTTGGAAGACTTAACAGACTCTAGGAAAGACTTTCCTCCAAGTAGTAACCAATTCACAGAACAAGAATAGAATCTAAGAACTTGTCTTTCATGTGGAAACTAAGTAGCTCAAAATCTTTGTATCTCTAACCACAGCCTTATCTTAGTTCTGTCCACCAGCGCAATATTTATTCTTCTCCAAATAATCCTGAGGTCAGATGTCAGACAACTAGGGATTATTTTATTATCCAAAACATTGAAATATTGAATCTGGTCAACTCTAAAGATTGTGCAATCTGGTCAGTCCTAAACTCTTTGCTTTACCCCATTTTGCTTTCCTGTAGAACCCCCAATCAATACATGTTATGATCTAGGTTTTTCCTGTTTTCTATTTCTTGACCATCTAGAAGCTTTCCCTGTAGACCTGCTTAGAGTAGAAAGTCTCTTCACTTAGGAAATGTAAGTAATAAATTATTCTTATTAAATTGATTTTTAATGTATAACCACAAAAAGTAGTAAATTCTTATTACAATGGAAGTGGTCTCTGTGTTACTAATCTGTCACCCCCATAAATTAATCTCCATAATACATTTAGAATGGAAGATGCCTAACAAATACTTGACTGCTTTAATAAATATGAGAATGAATGGATGAGATAAAGTTAATGCTGTTAATCTTAAATGGCTTTAGTCCCAGTCAGGCTATAATGCAAAACTGAAAGCTGAGGACTTTAACTTACTTATTTTTGCCTATTTTCATCTGGGTCACTAAGTACTTAACCATATTGACGTACAAGGAGTTTGCCCTTAATCAAAGCATATGCACAACAATAAATGTAACTGTTCTATGATAAATTTGACCCTCTGAATTAATATTTTTAGCCACTGCAAATATAATGTGTATTTATGTCAAAATTATATTTTCCACCAGCTATTTCCATTTTTTGGAGTGATTCCTAAATTAAAAAAAAAAGCTGTTTGAAGAAAAGATGAATGGTGGGTTTCTTTTTCTTGTACTCAATTTCTTTTTTTCTTGAAGTAAATTGTCCAATAATACAAAGAGTCTTCTAGAGCTATTGTATGGATCAGTCTTCTCTAAAGGAATGATTCTATTTTCCAAGTTGTTAAAGGTATTGGTAAGGAGCATTCACTGACAGGGGTTGAGACTAGGGCCTGAAATCTTTTACTTTTATTCTGCTATTTTCCTCTTCTTCACTTCTCTTATTCCTGCTCTTCCCTTTCTTACGATCAAGATCAAACAAAGGCAGAGAGCAGAATCACTGAAACACAATAAGCAGCACCTCACACCATTAACCTCGCACCATGGTTATTTTAAAAAGCGTTAACCCCTAAAATGACAAGTATTGACAAAGATGAAGAAATCAGAACCTTTCTGCACTACTGGTAGAAAGTAAAATGCTGTGTAAATACATCAGAAGTTCTTCAAAAGTTAAACATAGACTCACTATATGATCTAGTTCTTGTAGGAAGGGAAAGGAGGTTTGTTCCAGATCAAAGATCTGCTTTTTTTGTGGCCTGGCTTTTCCATTGTAATGCTTCAGTGAAGTAAACCAAGGAATGATGACAGATTTTACATTAAAAAACAATCTGACAGCCTTGGGAATGAGAACAGTAAAATATAAATTAAAAACCTGGGTCTATCTCTATACTGGAATAGTTTAACAAGTTCAAGAAGCCAGCCAGATCTGAGTTGCAATTCTGCCTGATAATTTTTAAATTCTGATTAATCCTTCATCTGATCACCAGTAAAATGGGATTGAAAGTACCTATCTTCCCAGATTATTTTAGAGCTAGTTGATGTAGTTATAGATGGTTAGATACTCACCAGAAGGAAGTGTGGATACATTTTACAGGTTTTTGGAGAGATGGCATATTAATAATTTTAAATAGAAAAGGTATTTTAGGGGCCGGAGCAGTGGTACAGCAGTAGAGCATTTGCTTTGCATGCAACTGACCCAGGATGGACCACGGTTCGAGCCCCTGACATCTATATGGTCCTCCAAGTCAGGAGCTATTTCTAAGTGCATAGCCAGGAGTAACCCCTGAGCATCACCAGGTGTGGGCCAAAAACCAAAAATAAAAAAAACAAAACGGTATTTTAATTTTTGGTGTAAATGTGAGCACTGATGATATATTCCCAGAGACCAGGCTAAGGGACTTTAAGGCAGAGAAGAGAATTGCAAATTTGGATGCACATGCAGTCAGTCACTCATTCTCTGAGCTGGGAGAGCTGCCAGAGGAGGCCCAGCAGACGCTGATCTCATTTCTGTTTTCGCTGTGTGCAATCTGGCACATAGGTTGGCTGGTCAACAGTTAGCACCACAATTAATGGGAGGTGGTAAGTTCCAAGAATTTGATAGTCAACAAATCAAGCAGCCAAACACTAAACAGACTTCATCGATCACTTAATAGGCACATTACACTGGGTTTAGAGACTATTCTTGCTCTTCTTCAGGAATCAAATGAGAAACTGAATGTGTTTAGAAAGAAAACACATGGAAAACATTGCCATCTATCAAGGGTTGACATTTTCCAGAGCACTGTGGATAAGAGTCATTTGTTGGCTTTAAATTCTGTGACTATTTTGGATTTTTCCAATATAATTCAACCAAAGACTATTGCCAAACCAGAAGAAAAGCTAAAACAATGTAATTTGCACTGCTGTGAATTTCTGAAAATAATGAAATATAGCCACACAAGCATAATTTGTTGCACCCTATAGTACCTGGAAGGCCAGAGTTACTCCTGTCAGTACTTAGGCCTCCAGCAAGGACATACTTAGTGGTGCTTTGGGGGCCATGTGTTGCTGGGGATCAAACCGAAATCTCTCATATATGCAAGGTTTTTGCTTACTCATTTAAGTCACATCTCCAACAATCTATATAATAAGTTTTCAAAGGTTATCATCAATCTGTTGATTTATGTCCAATGTATAAAATAAATTTTTATCATTTTCCTAAATGTCTCTTTTAAACATTAAACATATATGTGCTCTTATCGTTCATGGTTTTAAAAGAATGAGCTCAGAGGCCAGAGCTATAGCACAGCGGTAGGGTGTTTTGCCTTGCATGCGGCCAACACAGGACAGACCCTGGTTTGAATCCCCACATCCCACATTGGTCCCCTGTGCCTGCCAGGAGTGTCTTCTGAGCGCAGAGTCAGGAGTAACACCTGAGAAATGCCGGGTGTAGCCCCAAAACAAAAAAAAAAGGCAGAAAAAAACCAAAACAAAACAAAACAAAAAACCTCAAGTGGGTCAAAGACTAAAACATAGGAGACAAAACATAAACTTCTTGGGGCTGGCAAGGTGGCGCTAGAGGTAAGGTGTCTGCCTTGCAAGCGCTAGTCAAGGAAGGACCATGGTTCGATCCCCCGAAGTTCCATATAGTCCCCCCAAGCCAGGGGCAATTTCTGAGTTCTTATCCAGGAGTAACCCCTGAGCAGCAAACGGGTGTGGCCCTAAAAACAAAACAAAACAAAAACAAAAAAAAACCCCATAAACTTCTTTAAAAAAAAAATGATAGGAGATTCTTTATGATATTGAGTTAGGAACTAATTCTTATTATGATACCAAAAGCACAGGCAAAAATATAGAAAAATTATATTCCTCCAAAGTAAAAGTTTTGTGCTTCAAAGGACAAAATCAGAAGAGTGACAAATGACCTTTGGAATGGGAAATTACAGTTATGAGGGACTAAATCTAAAAATGTATAAAGATAAAGAACTTCTATAGTACAACATTAAAGACAAACAACGCTGAATAAAGGACAATGGATCTGAATGTTTCTCCAAAGGAGATATGCCAATGGCCATTAAGCATATGAAGAGATGGTCAACATTTAGTCACTGAAATCAGTGAGCAGCACCTTACACCATTAAAATGGTTATTATAAAAAGTTCCCAGGATATAAGAGCCACCCACTGAGTGGGAGAAACTATTCACCCAACACCCATCAGATAAGGGGCTAATATCCAAAATATACAAGGCACTGACAGAGCTTTATAAGAAAAAAACATCTAATCCCATCTAAAATGGGGAGAAAAAATGGACAGACACTTTGAAAAAGAAGAAATACAAATGGCCAAAAGACACATGAAAAAATGTTCCACATCACTAATCATCAGGGAGATGCAAATCAAAACAACTATGAGGTACCACCTCACACCACAGAGAATGGCACACATCACAAAGAATGAGAACAAGCAGTGTTGGCGGGAATGTGGAGAGAAAGGAACTCTTATACACTGCTGGTGGGAATGCCGTCTAGTTCAACCTTTATGGAAAGTGATATGGAGATTCCTCCAGAAACTGGAAATTGAGCTCCCATACAATTCAGCTATACCACTCCTAGGAATATACCCTAGGAACACAAAAATACAATACAAAAATCCCTTCCTTACACCTATATTCATCGCAGCACTATTTACCATAGCAAGACTATGGAAACAACCAAGATGTCCTTCAACAGACGAATGACTAAAGAAACTGTGGTACATATACACAATGGAATATTATGCAGCTGTCAGAAGATATGAAGTCATGAAATTTTACTATACATGGATGTACATGGAATCTATTATGCTGAGTGAAATAAGTCAGAGAGAGAGAGAAAAACGCAGAATGGTCTCACTCATGTATGGGTTTTAAGAAAAATGAAAGACATTCTTGCAATAATAATTTTCAGACACAAAAGAGAGAAGGACTGGAAGTTACAGCTCACCTCATGAAGCTCAGCACAAACAGGGATGAGTTTAGTTAGAGAAATAACTACATTTTGAACTATCCTAATAATGAGAACATATGAGGGTTATAGAAAGTCTGTGTAGAGTACAGGCGGGGTTGAGTGGGGAGGAGGGAGATTGGGACATTGGTGATGGGAATGTTGCACTGGTGATAGGTGGTGTTCTTTGCATGACTGAAACCCAAACACAATCATGTATTTAATTAAGGTGTTTAAAAAAATATAAAAAAGTAAAAAAAGGGGGTCGGATGGTGGCGCTGGAGGTAAGGCGCCTGCCTTGCCTGCGCTAGCCTGGGACAAACCACGGTTTGATCCCCCGGTTCCCCATATGGTCCCCCAAGCCAGGAGCGACTTCTGAGTGCTTAGCCAGGAGTAACCCCTGAGCGTCACCGGGTGTGACCCAAAAACTAAAAAAAAAAAAAAATGTTTTTAACACCTAAAATGACAAGTATTGGATAAAGACAGTGAAATTCTTTTGTATTATTGGTGAAAGGTAAAATGCTGTGGAAACAATTTGGAAGCTCTTCAAAAACTAAACATAGAATCACCATATGACTTAGCACTTGTAGATACATATCTAACAGCTGAACATAGAGACATGCATAGAGATAATGTTAATAGCAAGTCTATTCACAATAAACAGAGATAGAAACAACGTAGTGACTATCAGTTTATAAATGGTGAAAACACATGGTCTACACTCAGCCTAAAATAATGTAAATGTATACAATATGACTGAATCTTAGAGACAATAGTCGATTGCGGGAAGACAAATGTCTGAGTTCTACTGGTAAGTAGTAGCCAAACACTACATGTAAATGAAGGTTGGTTTCCAGAGACTGAGGGCAAGACAGTAAGGAACTATTTTTCAGGAGTATAGGATGGCTGTTTGAGGAGATGAAAATGCTGCAGATGCTGGAAATGAGGAAATGAAAATGCTGCAGATGTTGGAGATGAATCGTGGAGGCAGATGCTACATCACACAGTGAAACATTAATTCCACTAAACTGCAGAGTTGTCAAAATTGCAAATTTATGTTCTGTATATTTAGCTTATTAATTTTATGTTACATTTATTTATATAGATACCAAAGCATGATACAAACTGAATAAACATTGAAATCATTATGCTAATAAAACATTCAAATTGAAAATAGGTTCTTATTACTTAACTCTACTTGCATGAGACACCTGGAATGGGCAAATGCATAGAGATGGTAAGTGAAATAGTAGTTACCAAGGGCCTGAGAGAAGAGGTACGAGAGCATGATTGTTCAATGTATTTCTGTTGAGAGCAATGAAAAGTTCTAGAAAGAGTGAATGGTAAAAAGTACTTAAATGTCACTAAAATACATATTTTCTAAATGGCAAATGTTATATATGCTTTTGTGACTGCACAAATGTAATGTGGATAAAATTAAAGTGTCATATAATACCTAATAGTACAAATGAAAAGAGAAAGTCTCTTCCTTTTTTTTTTTTTTTTTGGTTTTGGGACCACACCTGGCAGTGCTTATTTCTGGCTATCTGCTCAGAAATAGCTCCTGGAAGGCACGGGGAAACATATGGGACGCCGGGATTCAAATCAACCACCTTAGGTCCTGGATCGGCTGCTTGCAAGGCAAACACCGCTGTGCTATCTCTCCGGCACCAGTAGTCTCTTCCTTTCTACTTCCTCTTCCTAAGTGCTTATTTTGGGGGATGATCCTTGGCTATGTTTAGACTTACCAAGCAGTGCTCAGAGTTGCCCCTGGCTCTGGAGTCAGAGATCATTCCTAATATAATATGCAATGTATGTGTAGTAGGGGAGGAAAAATCAAAGGAGGTCAGGGGTATTCATTATATTAAGGCAAGTGCCTTAATCCTTAACTATTTCTCTGGACCTCTTAATAAATACTTTAGAAGTGTTTAAGTGGTTTTTGCCACATGTGTAAATCACCTATTTCTTTTTTATTAGTATCTTTATTTAAACATCTTGATTACAAATATGATTGTAGTTGGGTTTCAGTCATTTAAAGAATACTCCCATTCACCAGTGCAACATTCCCATCACCAATGTCCCAAATCCCACTCCTCCCCCCCCCACTCCCACCTGTTCTCTAGACAGGCTTTCTACTTCCCTCATTCATTCACTTTATGATGATAATTCTCAATGTAGTTATTTCTCTAACTGCACTCAACATGCTGGTAAGCTTCATATTGTGAGCTGGACCTTCCAGACATCCTTTCTTTTGTCTCTGAAAATAATTGCAAAAGTGTCTTTTATTTTTCTTAAAACCCATAGATGAATGAGACTATTCTGTGTCTATTTCTCTCCCTCTGACTTATTTCACTCAGCATAATAGATTCCATGTACATCCATAAATAGGAAAATTTCATGGCTTCATCTCTCCTGATGGCTGCATAATATTCCATTGTATACATGTACCACAGTTTCTTTAGCATCTTGGTTGTTTCCAGAATCTGACTAGTGTAGATAGTGCTGCAATGAATATAGGTCTGAGGAGGGCATTTTTGTATTGTATTTTTGTGTTCCTAGGGTCTAACCATAGGAGTGGTATAGTTGGATCAAATGGGAGCTCAATTTCCAGTTTTTGGAGGAATCTCCATATCACTTTTTATAAAGGGTGGACTAGATGGCATTCTCACCAGCAGTGAATATGAGTTCCTTTCTCTCCACATCCCCGCCAATACTGCTTATTCTCATTCCTTGTGATGTGCGCCAATCTCTGTGGTGTGAGATGGTACCTCATAGTTGTTTTAATTTGCATCTCCCTGATGATTAGTGATGTGGAACATTTTTTCGTGTGCCTTTTGGCCATTTGTATTTCTTCTTTAACGAAGTATCTGTTCATTTCTTCTCCCCATTTTTGATGGGATTAGATATTTTTTCTTGTAAAGTTTCTTCAGTGCCTTGTATAGTTTGGATATTAGCCTCTTATCTGATGGGTATTGGGTGAAGAGTTTCTCCTACTCCGTGAAAATATTCCTGGGCACTATTTCCTTTGAGGTGCAGAAGTTTCTCAGCTTAATATATTTTCATCTGTTTATCTCTACTTCTACTTGTTTGGAGAATGCAGTTTCCTCCTTGAAGATGCCTTTAGTCTCTATGTCATGGAGTGTTTTACCTACGTGTTGCTCTATATACCTTATGGTTTCAGGTCTGATATCAAAGTCTTTCATTCATTTGGATTTTACCTTTGTACATGATGTTAGCTGGGGTCTGAGGTTGCTTTTTTGCAAGTGGCTAACCAGTTGTGCCAACACCACTTGTTGAAGAGGTTTTCTTTGCTACATTTAGGATTTCTTGCTTTTTATCAAAAACTAGGTGATGTATGTCTGGGGAACATTCTCTGAGAACTCAAGCCTATTCCAGCGATTTGAGGGTTTGTTCAATACCATGCTGTTTGATAACTATTGCTTTGTAATACGGTTTAAAGTTGGGGATTTTAATGATTCCCATATTTCTTTTCCCAAGGATTGCTTTAGCTATTTGAGGGTGTTTATTATTCCAAATGAATTTCAGAAGTCTTTGATCCACTTCTTTGAAGAATGTCATGGGTATCTTTAGAGGGATCACATTAAATCTGTACAATGCTTTGGGGGAGTATTGCCATTTTAATGAAGTTAAACCTGCCAATCTATGAACAAAATCACCTATTTCTTACTCCTTAATCCTTCTAATGTAGATAGTGACTAGGTCCTCTACTGAAGAGTGGGTGAAGGACAAAAATACTTCAGTTATTAGTTCTACTCAACCCTCTGTATCTCAAAATTTCTTTCTAAATCTTCTTTAATATAGAATATTTCTTTTTTTTTTTTTGGTTTTTGGGCCACACCCAGTGACGCTCAGGGGTTACTCCTGGCTATGCGCTCAGAAGTCGCCCCTGGCTGGCCTGGGGGACCATATGGGGCACGGGCGGTCCATCCGAGGCTAGCGTGGTAAGGCAGGCACCTTACCTTCAGCGCCACCGCCCGGCCCCAATATAGAATATTTCAAGCATATACAAAGTAGGGAGGTTCCAGTGACCCCCTATGTGTCTAACATCTACCTTATATTATAAACCCGTAGTCAGTACTATAGAACGGATCTATCCTGTCCCTTCTAGTTATGGCCGTTTGAAATAAATATTAAGTGTTGTGTCATTTTATCTAAATATTTTAAGCGTATACTTCTTAAAATATGACTAAAAATGTTTCAGGGGCCAGAGAGATAGCATGGAGGCAGGGTGTTTGCCTTGCATGCAGAAGAATGGTGATTCAAATC